>CAEFZX010029895.1:0-37220 GCA_903066825.1 Alfaro cultratus
ACTCTTTCACAATTTGAGCCCGATGAATCCTGGCATTGTCATCTTGGAATATGCCCGTTCCATTTGGGAAGAAAAAAATCCATTGATGGAATAACCTGGTCATTCAGTATATTCAGGTAGTCAGCTGACCTCATTCTTTGGGCACACAATGTTGCTGAACCTAGACCTGACCAACTGCAGCAACCCCAGATCATAGCACTGCCCCCACAGGCTTGTACAATTAAACATACTCCTGAGTTCTGCTGTTGTTTTTCTTCGATTTGATTTGACCAAACGTTTAAGTAATCGCCGATCATGATCATTCAGGATTTCTTCCTGGAAGACGATGGTTCCCCACCTTCCTTCCAGTTTTTAATGATGCGTTGGACAGTTCTTAACCCAATTCTAGTAGTTTCTGCAATCTCCTTAGATGTTTTCTCTGCTTGATGCATGCCAATGATTTTGACCCTTCTTAAACAGACTAACGTCTTTTCCACGACCACAGGATGTGTCTTTTGCCATGGTTGTTTAAGAAATGNAATTATCCAATAGGAGGCTTGTACCTATTTGCTTAGTTAAATCCAGGTGGCGACTTTTATTTTGGCCAGGCAGTGTATATATACTGCTACCAGTAATGGCACCAGTATGGCCATTACTGGTGCACTTCTATGTGCACCAGTATCATTTAGAAAGATCCCAAAGGAAATCTGTGTGGAAGTCAGACGTTCACCTGGCTATGAACAGATCCACTGTGAATTAGCCCGGGGCTCGGTTTTTACTGTGAAAGAAGAGCAGTCTGGCCCAGACTTAAAGTTGCATGGATGTCATCAAACGTGAACAGATCTGAGTCCAGCCCGGTTGTTACGTAACACCTGCGTTCATCAAGCTGTGACAAAGAGGAAATGTTCCCACTTTCTCCCAATCAGCTGATAAGATCCGCTGTTCAAGATCTGCTTCGCAAATCTTGAACAGACAGGCTTCCTCTATTTTTATTTTTTTTTCTTCCTGGTTTGACACTTACTGTGAGCAAGATTGATAAGTGTGAAATCTGAGTGCTGGCCATGTCGTTACCATGATACATCTGGCTGTGTTGATCCTAAGTGCTGTTGAGTCAGTTACAGTAAGGAAATAAAAAGTTCTCGTTTTGCTGAAGAAAAAAAAAAAAGCTGGACTTGGAACACAATAATGCAACCTCCTTATTAGTTTCCCGTTCAGCGCCAGCTCCCCTCAACATATGGCTAACACTTGCTGTTAGCTGGGGAACTGGGAGAACTTTCTTGACCCTTATGATTATTGCTAATTTTGGTGGAAGAGAGCGCGGCTCGCTGGGTGGGCAAACGAGCTATCGGCCTTAAAAATGATTAACAGCGTGTCTATTTTGATTAGCATCAACCCATTAAAAGCCCTTTCCACCGGCGCTGTGTTTTACAATCATCATTCAGCGCCCGTCTCTTTCGCACACTTCCTGCGTTGGCCCTCACAAGCGTACAAGGGAGAGGGGGCAAACGTGGGGGCCAGGCGGCCCAATGCGGTGTGTTCATGGTGGTTCGAAAGGCTACGAATGTTTGGATCAGCTGAGGCTCATGTGGCTGGCCTCGACTTGCTCCCTGCGACCCAGCGGGGCTCACCAACCAGCTGCGCAGCACCCACCGCACATTCCTGCTTTATTTCCTCCGAGCTCGCCTCCTCCCGTGTCAGACCGGCCGGGGCAAAATGTGTACCAGCTGCAACACCGCCGGGAAAGTGGGAGCACACTTTTATTTAACGGGCTCATTGAAACGCCGCCCATGTCACTTGCTCGGCACGCAGGTGTTCCAGTCATAAAAGGGGGGCAACGCTCACAGTTGGACAAAGGTTTATCTCACTTTTTGTGGGTTTTGTCAGGGGACCAAACGCTAATTCGGAGAAACATATTTTCAACTGGATGAAAAGGACACGTTGCAACCTTGTATCCTTAAGTCTGTTTGCCACGGATCATGTCGTTTTGCAAACATATTCATTATCCTTTGAGATGTTCTCCCAATCGTCTCCCTTGATGGCCTCAAACTTTGATGTACTTTATTGAGATTTTATGTGATTGACCACTATAAAGTAGTTTAATATGGATTAGAAGGTAAAAGAATTGGGGGCTTCAAATGTCTTTATAACTAAACAATCTGAAAAGGGTGGTGTGCATTTTTTTCAGCCCCCTCCCACCCCATTGCTTTAGATCAACACTCATGAATATGTGTTGAAATAAAGCATTCCTTTGGACTTCTGAGGATAAAAAAAATCATGTCTTTTTCTTGCACTTCCCAATTATGCACTACCTCAAGTTGGTTTATCACAAACTCCCAAGAGAACTTAAAGTGTGGAAGATTTCAAAGGCTATCAATACTTTTGCGAAGCCACGTTACTTTCTTGACTCATTGAGACAACTGCGGTGAACCGTAATGATATCCTTCTGTGGCTTTATTGACAAGATTTATTGCTCTGTGAATGCTTTCTTATCATTTTAATTAGCCTCTTTTTTTTTTCTTAACTTGGAAGTCCGTAGGCCCAATTCTGTCAGATCTGTTTACAGCAAAACATACCCTTAATCTCAACTTACAGTGTAACAAAACACCTGAAAATCACTGATAACATTTTAGCTCGAAGCGCTAACACTTGTGGAGTGCAATGTTTCAAAAACAACGGAGCTATGAAAACCTGTAGCCTTTGTTGAGTTCTAAATACAGATTTGCTTCCTGTAACATTAATGTTTGTTGGAGTTTGATCTGCTATTTTTCCTTGAAGTTACAAATTGTACTGACACACAAGCTTGAACAACATGTCGGATTCATTTTTGCCCCTCTCCTGTCTACAAACATGTCAGATTTAAAAAGTAAAGTTTGTACCACTTAAACTAGTTCAAGAGCTGATTGATGATCCGATGCTTTATTTTCACTTCATTGTCGTTACACTCTGGAGACACAAACATGCACAAACTGATATGTACTCCAGCCTAAAAAGTTCTCCATTTTCTTTCTCTTTTTGACACACTCCACCACAGCAAGAAAGACACTCCCTTCCCCGCAGACCGCCGTTACAGCACTCCAAATCCAGCTGTCAAAACTCAGCAACTTCCACCACAACAATACTAAGATACTTTTGGGGGCGAAGGGAACCCCCGCCCCAAATGCACATTTTTGCACCTCAAACATTTTGGTGTCATATTCCCCGCTTTTTCGCCGCTCCTCTCATTTCTGCCACCTGGTGCCGTCCACCTCTCTCCTAGCCCCCGTATTTTCGTCCATCCGACGGCCGCAGGCGCAAATCGCCATCGTCTCACATCCACTCTGAAATCGGCTTCGGGGAGACCTCCCTCGACCTCACGCCTCACATGTGAGTCCACATGTCCAGGAGGAACAATAACACCAAAATCCTCCAAATTAGGTCACGTCAAATTAAAAGAGGTATTTCAGGAGGCCACACAAGCCTCAGAAGGGGGTCCAGTGGAAAGCTTGCTTGGGGGGTGGGGGGCATATTTGCATGTCAAAATACACTTGGATTACATTTAGGCAGAGAGGCTTGAGAGTGTGTTATGTCTCTGGGATTCTGCATCTTTGTTACCATGAAGTCAGGAGTGAACACAGGTGAGGAAAGTCCTCTGGTACGCGAAAACTGGCAGATCAAGACTTTTGACGTAATTGGAGCGAGCAAGTGTTGCTCAGTCGGACTGACAGCAACAATATTGTTTCAGCATTTGGTTTGCAAATCCTTAAGGTGAACAAATGAAGCTCTGAAAGCTTGGTGTTTATTTGAACGACCAATGCCACTTTTGGACACTGGAGCCTTGTGCGTCCATGGAGCCGTTGCTACGTGTGGATGATCATGATTTTAACACGTTTTGGCTGCTTCTTTAAATGGCATGTTGTGGGGAAAATTCGAATGTGTAACTTCTCCCATTTACAGTGCTGTCATATTTCTATTTTAGTTTTTAGTCACAATATCAGGGATATCATAGGAGAATACAATATGTAGTTTCTGGGTGAGGATTTCTTTTGTGATAGGAAAAAATGCCCTTGTTAAATCAACAATGAACAAATCCCACTTTTTATTTGATCTCCCAAGCTACACCCAGGGCTAATTACCATCTGAGCTCAAGAAACAAGAAATCATTTAAATAGTACCTGCCTGACAACATAAAGTAGGACCTTAAAAGCAACATATCACACACCGATCTAAGGAAATTCAAGAACAAATATATATATATATATATATATATATATATATATATATATATATATATATATAAACACAAAATCTCTCAGGAACAAAAGAATCACAATGTTATGTCAAAGGATTTGACATAAACAGTGGGAAACCTTCCCAGGACTCTGGCATAAAACTAATACATCATTTCAGAAAAGAAACATCAACTCATTTGTCAAATCTGGTGGTGGAGGTGTAATGGTCTGGGTCTGTTTTGTGGAATATCCTGAAGGAGAACGTCCAGCCATGAATCAAGCTCAACTACACCAGCAAGGTCATGCCCCAGGAAGGTCTTAATAATGGCAAAGAAAAATGTAATTAAGCTTGTGGAGTGACTTAGTCAAAGTCTTGACCTAAATCCGATAGAGATATTGAGGTGTGACTCTTCATTTTCAATTCAAAGAAGTGTGGGAAAAACGTCCTCCACTGTTACTCATTGCCGGTTCTCGAAGAGGCGTGATGACAGTTATTGCTGCCGAGGGTGGCATAACCATTTATTAGGTTTAGGGGGCAAATATTTGCTTCCGCATTGGGCCGGGTTGGTTGGGATGACGTTTAACGCCGTGTGTTTACTCAGGCTATCTTTCTATCATGTTAAAACTGGGTCACCCTCTAAATCTTTTAGGGGGTAAACACGTTTCCACATCGCTGTATCTCATCTTTCTCCCAGATTATGGGAGCTGATAAGGTCTGGACCTCGCTTGGACTTACAAACAACCACTTTGCAGCTCCAAGCATTCCAGGGAAGTTCAGACTGGCCGGTGATTTATTGCCAGGATGTGGCCGTATAGCAGAGAGTGTGGATTCCAGGTTAAAGTAGCTGGTGGCACAGCGGGTCACTGAGATAGCTGAGTTACAGAGCAATCTGGGACTCATTCGGGAGTGCTCCCAAAGGGGCTCTTGACTTGAAGGAGGTGGTAAATCCTCAGTCTGAGGGCTTTGTTTCTGCTGATGTTGCGCAACAATGCATGGGGAAGTAGGGAGCAAAACTAACTTTACCAAGCTTATCTTTTTTTTTATGAAGAGACACTATTTTACTTTAGCATCTTTTAGTCTTTTGTCTTAGTTTGTCTGATTTATACTATCTACTCTTCCTGACTGCTGTTTCTGCTTTAAAACCCACATTGTACAATGTGATCTACTTGTCTCGGAAATTTCCTTGTGCCTAATAAATCCAAAGTTTATCCTCTGCTCTGTTTTTCTGGGTTTGTTAAGAGAGATTACTGAGCCTAAGTAGCCCAATTGGTAACATGTCAATAGCTAAGGTTTAGCCTGTACTGCTAACATGACGAGTTGGTTATTAAAAATACTTTCAAGAGTAGAAAATCAAGAAGAAATCTATAATAAATGTATTATCTTTGAAAAACGTCGAGCTACAGTGGCTATAAAAAGTGTACACACCCTTCTTAAAATTATGCTGACAAATAGATTGGGATTATCATTTGCAAACTTTTTCAAAACAACTTTTACTTACTTCGGTCTTATTTGGCAAGAGTTCACCGGTGCACCGCACACAAGGTCTGTTCTACCCTGGGAAAGTTCTTCAGATTTTGAAGATATCTCTTGTCCACAGCTGTCTTCAGACAATCCCACTTGATTTTGTCAAAGTTTAGTTTGACTGTCTGGCTCAATCCAAAAGTCTAACTTTTCTGTCACAGATCGGAGTGGGTGTCTTAACTTGCAGTGACGTTAAAAAATGAAATCCACCTTTTTACCTTTAGTTTTCTAGCTAAAGACCTGAAGGTTTCCAGACTATGAATATCTTTATCCACCTTGATTAAAACCTCAGTTCCATCTGAATTAAGCAACATAATGGTCACACCACCATGTTTCACAGTGGTGTGGAGTTTCAATGAATCTAACCATTGTTTCTGTGCAAAAAAACCAAACAAAAAACAAGAAAATTCAAACTATGGAACAAAACGTCAAGTTTGGTGTCCTCAGACCATAAAATACTCTCCCTAAGGTTTTCTCGCAAAGACTTTAGTCAGACCTGTAGGTTGTTCTTGGAAGAATAGGCTTCCAATTAGTCCAAACACATGAATAATAGTCAGAGAAAATAACAAAGAAGAACACAGAAATAGCAACTTCAGTTGTTAGCCTTTATAGCTCCTTCTCCATTGTTGAGTCTCACTTTAGCCACTTAATGTCTGGACTTGGTTCTTGCCAAGTTTTGGGTGTCTCAATTGACAGTGCATTTCTCTCTGTGTGGATGTAAAATATGGGCAGGAATGTGGGTGGATACAAGGGAACGTCGGGGTACATCGCTCCAATGACGTCATTTTCCGCATGTATCCTTAGGCGACCAGTTTCTCTAAAATCTCTCGTTAGATTTGTTTGTTGCGGGTTGGCCCGTCCAGTTAACGCTGTAAGCATTCTACTGCAAGTACCGCCTTCACTCAGCCTGTGACGTAAATCGATGGGCCATTCAATTAATGGGGTCTACTGCCAATCAAATTGCTTATGCGCAACACCCTCCCGCACCGACCCTGAGGTGGTTCCAAAAAAAACACGTGCATCAGGATTTTATGTAGATTCACAAACCAGAGTTTGTGTTGTCTTTTCAATAATGTGGGAGAAATTTTTGCAATTTAAGTATTGTGCCATGTTTTTCCTAAGGTTGATGATTGCCTTTACTCTTCCTGGTTCATAAATGTTGCCGGAACTTGCAGAACTTTTTGTCCCGCTCTCCTGATTGATACTCTGAGTTGACAATAAGATCATGGAAATCCTTTGTAAGCTCTCTGCAAGTCATGGCTTTGGCTAAAAATGTGGAAAAGCTGGTAGGGTTTCAACCAGACACCTAAATTTAATTTGTCCTTAATTAGCTTCACGCTGAAATCTAACAAATTGTTTAACGACGTGCACACTTAGGCAACCAGGTTGTTCCACTTAAAATAAAAAAAAGACCACCCACTGTTTATGCTGAACGATCCAACAGAATGCCACAACATATGTAGAAAATGTGAAATAGTTTGAACATTTTCATTGTTTTTACAACTGAATCACGTAATTTTGGGTGGATTTGATCACTTTACATGTATGAGACTAGCAGAAATACATGATAAATGATGTAAAATATGTTTCATCTCAATAAACAATAAAGTTGTATCTCAATACAACAGCCTGAATGTCCCTTACACTCTATATCTCAGCACTTTTTTTACCACATGGGGGAGGTGCAACCCCATTGTCACTCTCTGGTGGCTGCATGTTGGCCCACAGTTGCCTGTTTTCAGTCTGAAGCAACATTGTCTTTTACCCGTCATGTAAACCTCATTTTAGCTCAGGTCAGGTTCTTAACTCATATGAAATATATAACTGCATATTTCGTAACAAACGTCACAAAGCTCATTAGCTAATTGTAACGACCCCCTCCCTCCAAATAAATAATAAAAAAGAAATAACTGTGGAGAACAATTTGAACCAGCTGTTTTTACTCCTTGAGAACCAGTTAATGGCAACACTGAAGTTGTGGGTTTGAACCTGGGCCTTCCTATTTGCCTCCCAGCCCCCTTCGACCCCAAAGAGTATAAATCAGAGGCAACAATCAAAATAAACAGCACAAAGTTTCTAAATTACTTTGCAGGGCAGCAGAGTTGTGTCATAAAAACCTGCTTTAAATATGGGAAATCCTTAGCAGGGGAATTCTGACGCTGCCATTTTGTCACACCCTATAACATATCCAACGCCTGGATGGCACTATGCTTTAAACGGTATTTTAGAGATTTTGCTAAACACAGCGGAGTTAGTCTCCATCTTTCATGTCTGCCATTGAACTTTGTGTTCAACTTTGTTTCCTTTTGCTGTTTGGCTTAATTTGGAGAAGTTATCGCTTCAAATGGTGATATAATGCATTGGTGAATGGCACAAACAGATGAACTCAACACATTCGCTTGATATTTTTAAAGCCAAGTTTCCCTTTGTACAGGCTCCTAATGTCAGTACAGAAGGAAAGTTCTAAGAAACAGTAGTAGGTGTTGCTGTCAAAGTCCAGATAAGCTGATTATTGCGCACAAAACAACTGCTGGATTATTTCATTAACCCAAATGCTCAAAGAGTTCATGTTGGGTACACTGGGTTAAAATGAAAGAAATTCAGTTCAAAAGACTGGCTCATTTTCAGATCGATTTGGTTTTAAGATGCCAGCCTGGGCTGACTTGTTTTATCTGAGAGTTAATCTCTGGAAGGAATGTCAGGGTCTGAATCAAAATCTCAGCGGTGATGCAAATGATCTGTTTACTCAGCATTGAATGAATATTTCAAAAAAACAACGTATATTTAGATGCTGCTGCATTATCTTTGGCTCAGATTAGCAAAACTGCCTTGGGTACATATGGGTCCTCATGTGACATTTACATATTAAATAAACACAGTGTGTGTGTGTGTGTGTGTGTGTGTGTGTGTGTGTGTGTGTGTGTGTGTGTGTGCGTGTGTGTGTGTTTTACTGCACTCCTCCCCTTGTGCTTGTTCTCTGTCTCACTTAGAGGGGTAGCAGCCTGCACGACTGGTCATAAAATCAAAGTAGATGAAGTACTATAAGAAGTACTCACCTCGTTGAACTTTTTATAGCTTTTTACAAATCAATCATGATTAACTAAATTTGTAGACAAAAATTTACAATATGAAAACCTTTAATCTCACAGTGATAACACTGTAATGGTAGCCAGGAGTACTATGGACCTTCCAGACACAGCGGTCGTTATACTGCAACCACATGACACACAGTCACTCCACACATTGTGAGACTAATAGCATTAATTGACTGGACCTCTCTTTAATTAGACAAGTCACTTCAATGGGGGTGGATATCTAGGCAGTCACTTATTTTATGTTAAAAATTTGTATTTAATTGTCATTATTTTTGTAGAAATCAGATTTCACTTTGACATTAAAGTTAGTTTTGTCAAAAAAAAATGTAATTGAATTTAAAAATGAGTAAGTCATCCAACGGGGCGAATACTTTTTACACACTGTTTATAGATAGTTCTATAATGAGGACTAATTATTCTATATAACAACATTTGGTTTTAGCTGTTTTTGTCTAATAAGCCATTGCATTTCTGATGTTTTATTCACTCCAGTTTGCTCTAGAAATTGTTTTTTTCCAGCTAACATAGCATTAGCTTCTGACAAGTTAGTCCAAAGAATTGCTCAGGATTCAGATTTTGACTTAAGAATTTGTCATAAAATCAGAATATACAGAGAAATATTGTGACTGAATTCACCCAAAAGTATGAATTTTGCTCATTTCCAAATTTGTTTGTCTACAGAAAGCCGAGTTGCTGTAAACGGTAAGCTATTGCTGTCTTAATTTCTGTTTTCAAAGGAGAATTATTCAATTAAATTATTCAGTTTAACGTAAATATTAGTAATCTAATGCTGTTATTAAATGACACTCACTTAGATACATTTTAGCTAGAAAACACTGTTAAAGTGAAAACGACCAGTGTTACAGCTACTAAAGTCTAACGTTGCTCCAAAGTAGTAGAATAATCCAGATTGGTATATTTTTAATCCAGCAGTTGGATTTTATTTAAATTTCCAGTGTTACTCCAGATAATAATTCTTATTTTTCTGGAGGTTAACAAACACACAAAGAAATAGGATTACAACATTTCCCTTTCCTGTTTATACGATATAGCAATGTAGATAAAAAAAAAAAAAAGCTGAATAATGCAGCTTTTTCTTTCTACCAATTGGGAAAAAAATCACTTTTTTGTTGTTGTTGACACAAAAAAAAGAGTAAAAGCCAAAGCTTGCATCACCAGGTGAAATAAAACAACGGTCTACGTGCTCCAGCGGCGGTATGCGACATGCTCAGGTCCTCGCATACCGAGCACTTGTTCTCCGCTGCAAGGAAGTGGTGCGGTTTCACAATTCCAAGATTAGGAGTGAAATCTGCAGTTTCCCCCCACCACTTTAAGTGGCTGTGGTGCACACAGAAACCCACTGAGACCAAAGAAACATACACAGTGAGTTAGTACTGGGATTTGGCCAAGATAAATGACTGCTTCAGGTGAAAACAAACCATGGCTCCAGCAGATTTTCTTTCTTTTTTTTTTTTTCCCTTTCCCCTCGATATTTTCACCCCTATTTGGACATTTTGGGGTGACTTTTCTTGGTGTGTCAAATGTTGGCTGTTCAACTTTCTCACACTCTTTGGGCTTGTGAATCACTCAGAATGTGGAATTAAAGTTTAAGTGGTCCTATGCAGATGTGGAGACTTCGAACATATTGGGAATTAAAGGTGGAGCCACCCTTTCTAAACACCTAACTTTGGATTATCGTCATTAAATCGATTTGTGCTTCGGGGACATTACAAGTGGGGCGGATCACGTCTGTAAACGTGGCAACAAATAGTTTCTAGCTTATTCATTTACAGTCATTTAGTGCAATAAAAGCTCCTGAACTGCTATAAATTCTTCTTTGGGCTTTTTAATTTTGCTCTGTCATCAGGTCTTTTACCTGCGAGCAGCTTCATAATCGCCATATCTCAGCTGCAAGATGAGGTTTTATAAACATAACTGTTTATTTTAGAGTGTCGTGGTAGAAGAATCAAACTAATTTAGCTACAGCTAACACTCTACAACCCCTCTAACATCTTCACAGCAAAAACATAAAATCTTACCAAGTATTTTTGGTCTAGTTTCTAGTTCAAATATCTTAATGCACTTGAAATAAGACTAAATTAGCTTACAGTAGAAACTTTTCAGCAAGATATGAGAGATTGTTTTAAGGCAATAACTCCTTAATATATATGTAAAAGTACTTTACAATTTATTTCACTTACGACAAAATGTTTTTCCCATGTTATAACTAAAACAATCTGCTAGTGGAACTACGTCAATATCATTTGACTTGAACGAGTTCTCACAGCTTGCTAAAAAGTTAGTTGTAAGTTACTTATTGTCTTATTTCGAGTTTATCAAGATTATTTGCATTATGACCTAGGCAAAAATACTTGTTTTTCAGCCATTTACTTTAATCATTTTTTATAGATGTTTTATTCTGCAAGCAAGAACAAAACAAAACAAAAAAAATCAAGACAAACCTCCTTATCTTCTAGCATCTCTGCTGTTTGGTCACGTGAGTACTAAATGAAAGATTGCGGCGGTCACCTGAGTCCCACCTGAGGCTAGGAGGAAAGTTCACACGGCCCCCCGAATACCATCAATTAAGAGAACAATTGCTTTAGTCGCACAATTATGAGCTCAGGGTGACTAAATGCAAAAGACCCCGAAGGGACATTTGCTAAAGATCTCTGGCATCTCATTGGGAGCGGTCCGCCCACCCCCTGCTGCTCGTCACTGGGACCACCAACAGGGAGTCACTCACGCGGACATCCGCTGTCACAGCAGCGACAATCCCCAGGAGATTCAGCTTGAACCCGCAGTCACGATGACATCGGCGCTAATGAAAGCAGCTCCGACCAACGGCAGCCGATTGGCGTCTGGAGGACTCCTGAGGGAGTCCAATAAATGTTGAGCAGTCCAACCTAAAGCATGTCGTTCGAGTCGTAAACTGAGACGACTTCTCTAACTTATAAACAGTTATCAAGTAGATAACGTGTGTATTGCTCCCAGTTCTGCACCTGCCAGTATTATATGACTTAATTTTTCCATTTTTGTAGCCTACACCGTCTTGCTGGTATCATTTGTAAAAACATGACCATTTTATGTGATAGACGTGAAAAGTGTGACCTTTCATTTACTCTGAAACCTGTAAATAAATTTCAATACAACCAATCACCTTGAAAAGTCAGTGAAGAAGTGAATAAGGGTACACCTGTGTAATTTGAGGGGTATTAAAGAACACTGAAGGTCACCCAGTGTCATGAAGTGCAGGAAACAACATCCAGAGTGTTTATGGAAAACAGTCAAGAAAAAAGCTCGCTGATAGAACACTAGTAGACATATAATTCATGTGGCAAACGTAGAAAACATCGAGATGACACCAACTAAATCCGCCTCGGGACCCGATAATCACTGTGAAAAATGTTGCTGTTGGCATCATTTAGTGGGGATGATGTTCTTCAGAAGGGACAGCAGAGCTTCTCGGTTTTATTGGGAACTACAGGGCGATCCTGGAAGAAAACATGCTAGATGCTACAAAAGACTCCACACTGCTATAGAAACACTGAGCACACAGGCCGAGCGACAACGGAGAGATTTAGATCAAAAACACGATTTATTTAATGGTCCAGACAAGATCCAGCGCTAAATACAAGTGAGAATTTGAGTCAAGACTTGCTGTTGCTGTTCATGCAGACTCTACATAAAATTTCTATGAGCTTGAGATAATTTACCAAAGAAAAAAAAAGAAGAATTTGTAAATGGACCAAAATGTCTGTCTGTAAATGTGCAAACCTAGGAAACACCTCAATTTACTTGTACAGTTGTAACTACAGGTAACTGGTTGAACCTTAATATTTCCGCAAAATAGCCCAACGCAGTGAAGTTCCCCTTCTGCTGCATGCTGATGGTGGCAAAAGAAATTATTTATATATTTTCTTTTCTGTCGACCACTATCTGTCATACAACAGACTATCAGTGAGGGGGGTGCTATCAGATTTATAGTGGATCTCATTAGCTACAGCCATCTCTTCACATTGCAGCCTCACATGCAAATGTATACAGCATGTCTGCTGCTGCAAAGGTGATAGTTTGCAACAAATTTATAAGTCCAAAATATTGTATGTGCTCTTGTTGAAATATATATATATATAATTGATTAAAACATATTTTAGTTTCATTTTCTTTCTTTTTTGCATGATTTCATAGACTTCTTATACACTTTACAGTTACCTTTGTGACTTTTAAATGGATTAAAGTAGATTTAAAAAGTACATTAACGTATTAGGGAAGAGCTGCTCCGTAGATTCATGGTCTCAGACTAAATGTTTGCGACTAGATCTGGATTAGATCTGGACTCAATTCCAACTCATGTCTGGATGCGGTTTAGCGTTAGCGTTGAAATCGGTTCATTGCTCAATGGGCCGTCTTTGCTTTTTTGGTTTAAATGCAATAAATGAACAAAAAAACTTAAATGTACGTATGCAACGGATGTTAGAAATCTTTAATACCACTTTAGTAAGAATATATATAATAATCAGTCTGGATATTTGAGAACATATGTAACTTTTTTTGTTAAAACTTCTCATTCCGTATTATCAGGTGTTTTCACTTATTTTTTTTAATTAGCTCATGTTAATTAGATTGTGTAAAACTGTACAGTTTTATAAGTCATTATTGTTTGGACACCTTTTATTACCATTACAATATGATACTAATCAGGCTTTTTTGATACGTTAAGACTTTTGTTTCAGTTTGTCATAATTTGCACCGTAGAAACGTTCCACTAAACATTTCACACTGATGAAGAAAAATAACGCCAATATGCAACAAGATCAATAATTTTCCAGTGAGCTAATGTGAAAACAAAAAGCTCTGAATAATTTGCTGAATAATTTTAGAAGATGCTGGTATGTACACAGTTTTCAGATAGATTATCTGTTGAAACAATCACTGGATGTTTGTAAAATCCCTCTCACATGCCAGAGGGCTTCATGGTGGAGGCAACTTGCCCCAGCATTCCAGGGGCCTCAGACCTCATCCTACTCATCAGTATCATCTTATTTATTTTTATTTTATTTTATTTTTTCCCCCAAGTCATCTGCTTCGAAATGAAAGGCAGCCATCTTGGGCACACAGTTTTGGATTTGTAACTCAGCGGAGCTGCACACTTCCAACGGGACTCTGGTTTTTTCTTTTCTTTCTTTTTTTTTTTTCTTGTTTTGGCAACAGCCTTCCTCCTCGGAGAGGAATAATCGTGCAAATGTGTTACAGGTGGGATTCATTAAAGTGAGACCTGGCACATTGGTACTTGCTCTGCACAATTACCACGTTACAAAACGAAGTGAAGGGGGGGGCGTGGAGGATGACCGCACGCGCGGACACACGCACACAAACAGAAATGGAAAAGAAAACAAAAAAAAAACAAATGCATAAACGCAAACATATTGCGCATGTGTAAGAGCACGCACTGAGATTTAATGGAGCGCTTTCACGGCTCTCAGATGAGCCCTTCCAAACAAAAACCGCCTATTAACGGAGGCCGCTTTGTGCCTGTGTTATTTCATCGAGGACGGCGAAAGGAAAAAAAAAAAAAAAAGTTCAGATTTCACAAGTGTTTTCGATCCCCGCGCCGTTCCCACGTCCCCTCGCCTCTCGGGCGAAGCGATCGACGCTCCGCACCTTCAGGACAGAAACGACGGGCGAGAAGCGTCGAAAGTCCTCCGGCTTCTTCTCACCACCATCCGGACCGCGGTGCGAATTTCAAATGAACAAAGCATCCGGAGCGTTTAGCTGAGCGGCGGTCGTGTCACAGAGGATCCTTCCAGATCATGACTTCCTTCACCCTCGTTTTTTTTTTTTTTTTTTTTTTTTTTTGTTTTGTTCCACGCCTGCGTGGGAACCTCCTGAAAGGACCGCGCGCTTTGCACAGACGAGAGAGCTGGACCAAAAACCGAAGGTGCTGTTCAGCAGATCCTAATTATCACTGACTACTACAATGCGTGGAATTCGTTTGCAGTGTTGGAAGCAATAAAACTTCGGTCCTTACAGCTCTAATGGGAACTGGCTTGCATAGTTATGTGCTTTTTTTGATTTAATTTGAAGCGTACTTGAAATCTCCTCTTGTAAACTCTCGGACTGGCAGCTGGTTCTTGTCTCTGCACACGTGCGAGCCGTGCGTCCTGTTAGCGCGCCGCGCGCGCGCGCGCGCGCTTTGGTGTCGTCAGGACGTTCACAGGCCGCTGCAGCGCGAGACCCGCTTCCGAGGAGGTTAAGATAATGTTTTCCTCCAAGTAAATCATGGAATTTATGACTAAAAGCTACGCGAGGTAATGATTCAATTGATTTCATATTTTCAAGACCTTCAGCTTCCAAAAAAAAAAAAAAGCTTCACATAAAAACCTCGGCTAATTAGCTTTTCTAGGTAAGGCAACACAACCTTGCCTTCTGTCCACATTATGTCACTTTTACCTGCTGCCCTGAAAACGTTCTGTTTTGCAACCCATTTCACATGGAACATTATTGCAACACCTTAATGCCACAGAAATAACTAGATTTTTATGTAGAGCTGCTGTCACAATGTAACTAATCTTTCCATGTTTTCTGACACATAAAAACTATGGTATTTGGCTCTGAACATAAGGAAATGAAGAAAAATTGGGGAATATTAAGTTCTGTGACACTTCTGATGACCCCCTTCCTTATATAGTCTATACCAGGGGTGGGCAATCCTGGTCCTCGAGGGCTGGTGTCCTGCAACTCTTAGATATCTCCCTGGTCCAACACACCTGAATCCAATAGCCGAATCTCCTCCTAAGTGCAGTCAGGTTCTCCAGAGTCCTGCTAATGACTATAAGGATAAAGGGTGTAGAATATCATAACTTAGAATATGGATGAGTGGATCTAAATTAGTGCAGCCAGAGTGTCTGCATAGCATAACATGAGTCTTGACAAATTGAGTGATAAAAGAACCTGCACCAAACAGTTCACTCACAAATTTAGTAAACATTTTCGCTCAAATTTTTTTTTCTCCAAAAATCAGTGAATAGGCAAATTTTTCGCAAATAATTTGGAGCTAAGTTCAACAGAAATATCTGCCAATTCTGACCTTCGAATAGACGGCAGTCCACTGTACACCCCCTTTGAATTTTAGCTCCTTTTCTTGTTTGCGCACCTTTTAAAAAATAGTCCTCCATTGATGTTTACTTGAGTTCTACGTTTCGTCTGGAACCAAACATTGAAAACACATGTGAAGAGACTGCATCCATCCCTGGATACTTTGGAAGACGTTTTAGAGTAGACCATCTGCACAAAGTTGAACGGCGACATTTCATTAAGGAAAAACTGAAGCCATCATTCCGAGCTAAACTGCCACAAATCCATATGGCCAGATCGAAGCGACTCACTGAAACGCTGGACCTGAAAGATCATTTCTACGTCCCAACGCCGCATCCCGCTGGGATGTAGCTTCTGCATCACCCGCCGCCACTGTCAACAGTAACTGCCAGGCAGACAGGCTCATGACAAGCACCAATCTTTCCAGGCGACGCCGGTAGGCGAAAGTAAGGACGATCACGTTGTCCTGCAGCCAGAAAGAGTGAAGCTATGTTGGAACTTATTCCTGTGTGAGTTCACAGTTTGAACAGGATTCGGGTGTCTAGAGACTTCATAGTTTTAAATAGATGGAAGGCGGTCAAACAGGGGAAACCAAAACAGAAGAAATAGATTCCTACCAGTTTAAGTTTTGAAGGCGGTCATTATACTCATCAGCATTTGCTTCAGCATTGCTGTCCACAGCAGCATCCATCAAGGGTTTGGAATCAAGTCGACCTCTGGCTCAAAAGGTTGACGCTTGCAACTTGAACTCTCTCACTGTCTGATGGTTATTTTATTTTTCATTTGAATGCTAATCTTCAGGGAGAAAATGTGACACAGTAAAACGCCAGTATTTGCAAGGGTTGGGGTCTATAACTGTGTGCAAAAATAGCTTAAATCCTTGAATGCCTCTAAAAAACGCCTGTTTGTTTATACTTCAAACACAAAGTACTCCTTAATATGCATTATTAATACACATACAACTGTCTTAGCCCTACTGCAGAAGCAAGAATCTAGAGTCTTCTTTACTTCTGCTCTTCGGGGAACAGCCAATTAGTGCCAATAAAAATCAATGGTGCTTCTGGATTGGCTGCATTGCAAATGCCAACCAATAGATGTGAAGTAGGATTGCTCTAAGTACTTCAGCTTCCCAAGCTGCATTTTCTGTCAGATATTTTAGGGCAGTGGTGCCCAAAGCTGGTCCTTGTGGGCCGGCATCCTGCGCTGCACAACTTCCTTTTTCGTGAAATGTAAGCATAAATGGAATGGTGTCAGATTTTAGCAGTTGTAGAGTTTCTGTTTTGTCGCTCAACGATCGGCTCAGCACGAGCCATTTCTCCGGCTAGTGCAAGCATTTGCTTTGGTTGTATTTCCCATGGTTCTCTTCCAGCTTTTGGAGCAGGCTCCGGTTAGCTTGGCATTCACACAAGCATTCGAACCGCACCACAGTTCACTTCAACTGAGAGCTAAGCTTTTAAGTGGATTGCATTTTCAGTCCACATCAGAGTTTGGAGGCACATTCGCAGCTCCCCAAATGAACCTGACATTCTGGGCAAACGAACATGAGTTTAATTTAAGCGGACTAAACACCCTCAGGTTCTCTCTATGGACAACTCAGCGAACGGACGATTTTAGAACTATGTTTCACTGAAAAATTTGCAACTCCTGAACAGCGAATATGCAGGAGTTCCAAGGCACTCAAACAATATTTGAAAATTTATACCCGAATCTGTCAAATGTCACTTCCACCCTATTGTCATTTCCAATGTCAACAGATCAACAGGAACATAACTGAACGCCGTCAATCCTTGGTTCTTACAGCCAATCACTGCGGTGTTGCTCTGGCATATAAAACCATGCAGATTTAGTTTTTGTAGGATTTATTTATTTTTTCAAAATATGTATTTTTTTCAAATGTCGTACTTACTTAAAATCTAGTGTTTTATTGACATAAAATGTATTTTTTTTTTTTTCCTCAAAAAGAATGATAACAGCAGCTTGTGTCTTTATT
The DNA here is from genome assembly GCA_903066825.1 of Alfaro cultratus. NCBI lineage: Eukaryota > Metazoa > Chordata > Actinopteri > Cyprinodontiformes > Poeciliidae > Alfaro > Alfaro cultratus. The sequence continues at coordinate 17,893 of CAEFZX010029895.1, forward strand.
GCCTCCAATCAAAAGACTCTCACTGCAGGATTAGAAATGCTAAGCTCAACACTGCATAACAGAAACACCAAAAATTTAATTCTTAAAAAATAGGAAGTGTCTCTTCAATACATTGCACATGATTGATCCCATGTGTGAGTCACACCCATCCAGCAAAACACGGACACCTGGCCATCAGGGCACGGTGCATTCAGGTGACCTGCTTCCCTGAGTGCACAGCCAGATAATTATTTCCAGTTGCATTCAGAGTAAGCACACTTTTCTTTTTTTTCTGCGCGAGCAAAAGAGATCAGCAAAATATTTCCCCCTCATTTTTGCTTCTCTGACACGCTTGTATAAATACCCGCCACCTGGTCAGAGGAGTGCCTTTAGGGGAGCTATCAAAGCATTCATAAAAATCAAGACGTATGTGACATCCAGCGAATTTCCTCCCATGCTGCACACGGCAGGCCAACTCAGGAGGGCCAGAGTTGGGGTAAAGTTTCCCCTCTTTTTTCTTTTTCCTCCTCCCTGGCTAGCAGCTGATGCCTGATTGACTGTGATGTTCTTTTGTTTTAAGCCCTCCATGTGTTGTTCTGCCGCTCGCTGCTTTCTTCATCGTATGTCTTCCCTGACGCTGCTCCTGGAATTCCAACATGGGTTTTGTCCATCCAAAACCTGACCTGAAAATATTCGTCTGCTCAAGCACTTCCCTCTTTGCACATGAATTACTCAAAACCGCAGCTTCCCCCCCACGTCCCCCTCCTCATTCTTCATTCACAGATTAAGGGGTCTGCGTCGGCGTTCGCGAAAACACCAGCAGAGGCAATCGGATATTGGGCGCATGACTGTGAATCAATGCATTTGAATGTGGAGATCTGTCGGCATCTCGGAGCGATTTCACTTGTGAATGAAAACATTTACAAAGCTGGGACTGATCACACACTCACACACACACGCACGTTCACCCCCAAACATATCTGGAGTTCTGAAACTCTGGGAAGGCAGCCATGATAGATTGATGCATTGCTAGGATGTTTCGCCCAATGATGACTGGTTGTTCGGTTTTATGCAGTTTAACCTGTAGTGGTTTGAAGACTTTGCAGATTTACAGTATCTTTCGGACTATAAGCTGCTACATTTTTTCCCACGTTTTGAACCAAACGGCTTATAGCCCGGTGCGGCTTTTCTGTGGATTTTTCTTCAACCACCAGGGGGCTCTTTAGCAGGAAGTGAATCATTAGAAGTCAAAATTGGAAATCAAATAAGAAAGCTGCGATTTTCACTTAGATTAGAACAAGCACATTCTAGCAGCAGGCATGACGGAGAAAAATGTTTTCAAACTCATACCCCCTCATCATGGAAACCACACAAAGAAGTTCATGTGATGCAGCTTTTAAGTTGACGGCTATCAATCTGGGAGTACAGGAGGGAAATAAAGCCGCTGCACGTAAGCTCGGCGAGAACGAATCCATGTTTCGGCGTTTGAGACGGAAGGCTGTGTCCTTAATAAATCCAGCAGATTTATTAAGGACGCAGCCCTCTGCTGAGTCCTTGTGAAAAATCGAGAGCAGCAGAGCGACCAGTGGCTTATAGCCCGGTGCAGCTTATATACAGTATGTACGTTTCCAGTTTTATAAAAAAAAAAACTTTGTAGATGCAGCTAATAGTGAGGTGCGTTCAATAGTCTGGAAAATATGGTACAAAAGAAAACTAATAAATAAATGACTATCTTGGATTCGGATGAGTGTATACATGTGTTTATAATGTATTTTTTCTTTCCAATTTGTGTGGAGGCTTTGTATAAATAAGCCTGTGTATTTTTTTTCTCAGTATTTTTGATCTGTATTGTAATTGTGCAAACTAAACTAGAGAAAATTATAATAATTTTCAAAGGCACTTAAAATTTTTGCAGACATTTTAAGCACATTTTTGAAATCAGGGTCCCAGCTTTTCATAGCAATTCACACAATTAGTGCAACACCGTAGCTTATTTGGAAGATGCAACAAAACTCTGCAATTTCTAACAAAAACCCTATTTTTCTTATCAAATCATCCATTGTACTGTCTGATTTTGTTGGATTCTGTTAGGCTGTTTTCAGACACTTTTGGTCCGCTTTCAACGGACCAGAGTTGTTTTCCCCCGGTGGTCCGGACCTTTTGTGCAGGTGTGAATACATTCATAGGAATCCTGCCACACATCTTGATAAGAGCCACCACTCTATCTGAAGAAAAGTAACCCCAGATCATGATATTACTACCACTGTATCTCTCTGTGATTGTGGTGTTCTTGTGGCGATGTGCAATGTTTTTTTTTGTGCCAAGGATACTTTTTGGATTTGTTGTTGGTTTTATTAGACTGTAACACATTCTCAAACAGTCTAGGATATTTTAGACAGGCTTGTATGGTTTTCTTTGGAAGAAAATGGTTCAAAATCAAAGAGCAACATGTAGAACCCAACCATACACGAGAATGTCTGCAGCTTCTTTGCTATGACCTTGAGATATCACTGTCAAATTAACTGTGGCTGATTTTAGCTGTGTACCAAGCAAGACTTAATGTTGAAATTAAATCAAAAGGTGTGTGAAACAAAATATGTTGTGAATTTAGCAACCGTGTCCTTGCAGGTTTTTATGTTTTGACCCACCCGTTTTTGTTTTTCACTGGAATTGCATGTTAAGTTCAGAAATGATTCAATATGGCCTCGTCTTTTCAACTTTGCAAAAACAAATTGGCCTCTTAGGAGGGTAGATCAAACTTTTCCTATTCACCGCACGTTGCGAAGGCAGAGTGAAACCTGTAGGGGGCAGTGTTTGTTTTACAGCCCAGCCTGGCTCTGGCTGCAACTGGTCATGTTCGGTGCAGGTGAGAGCAGAGGCTGCTGCGGCCAGCCTACAGAGATGACTACATGCCTTCCATTCTTCAATGAAGCCCACTCAGTGGGGCATGCACTTTGGCACTTGAAGCCTACACACACACACACACACACACACACACACTCTATCCCATTGGTCCACATAGGAGGCCTGTGAAGTATTTCAAAATGCCAAACAGCTGGGAGATTGTAGACGTTTGAGGGACACTAATGCACGAGCTGAGGCCTAATGTAAACAACATTACTCAACATGAAAGCCCAGCCTGTCCCACGGGACTTTATTTTGGGGTTTGGGGGGGGAGAGGTGGCACTTGTCCGTCTGCACCCTGACGACACTCCAGCTCGTTTGCAGAGATCAGGGGCCGGAGAAACGATTTCACGCCGACGTTTCCCCCAATCTGTTGGACCTCACCGAATCATAACGCAAAGTCCTCATCCGATCCTCCAGGGCGCTCGGAAGCGTGTGCTTATTATCCCATAATAGCAATCAATATTCTACCGAGAAGCAGCTATCGCAGCTGTTTCAATACGCTCCCCCCTGCCCCACTCCTCCAATCCACACTGGAGCTCTAAATTGTTCTTTTCATTTTTTTTTTTTTAAGCCTGAAACTTACAGCCACCTGGAGAGTACGGCTGGCCGGCGCTTCGCTTTCCTTGCAAAAATTATGAATCGTCGGCTCGTCACAAGGCTGCCGAGCTCCCAACGTCTTGTGCGGCAAATGGCGAGGACCCGTCCCACCGAAGGCAAGGTTGCGGCCTCTTGAGAGGAACGAAGAAGCGACTGCAATGTTTGAGGAAGATCCAATCAGGAGGAAAAAAAAGGGGGAGGAACATACAGTAAAGGGGAGGCAGCGAGGAGGAATAACACTCCTTTGGCTGCAGACAGCCGATCGGAAATCGAGCGACATGCTTTCAAAAGTCAAAGATGAGAAACGTTTGAGTTTCTCTCAACTGCCAGAAGAAAGCAATTGTACGGTTTTAGTCAGGTAAACACGGAGTTGCGATGAGTCTCACTGACCTACATTTGCTTTTTCTTTTTTTTTCAGTAGCTTTAAAAGTGTATGACTTAAGATATAATGAAGACGCTTTAGAATAATCCGAGAATAATACAAAGATGTATTCAAACCCACTGAGCTTTTTGACATTTTGCCCCATTGCAAGCGCGAGCTTCAACATAATCTGTTGTAATTTTAAGAGACAGACCAACACGCAGTTGTGCATAATTATAAAGTGGAAGGAAAATAATTCTCGCTCCGAATATAAACGCAACCAAATGCCTTCAGAAGTCGCCTAATTAGTAAATGGAGTCCATCTGTAGTTAAATTTCAGTGTAAATCCAGCTGTTCTGCGAAGGCCTCAGAGGTTTTGCTGGGGAGCGTTAGCGAATAAAACGGCATCACAAAGACGAAGGAACTCATCAGACAGACCAGGGAGACGGCTTGAAATAAAAATGGACTTTTATTCAACTAAGAAGTTTGTTTCTGGTGGTAAATGAGACAGGAATCGAAGGACGTAGAAGGGATTTTACTTTTATTAAACTTATTTCTGTTTTTGAAATCAAGTTTATTAATTACATTTTCTTTCATGTAAAAAAATATTGCATACCCTTCTCAATATTTAAAGGAAAACCTACCTTTTTAAACTTTACATCATATTATAACCTCATTTTCTCATCGAAAACATGCCTGGAGTGCTGCTTTGATTTTTTTTTAAGCATGTTTGAGGCATTCCTTGAATCTCCCGTGGCAACCATTTGGGTTGCCTAAACGCTTGCTCTCTCACCTAGCGTCAGCAGTAATTAGCAAACACCTGGTGGAACTGTGCAACTGCTGAGCTCTTACAAACTACTTCTCAATGCAACACAGAAAAAAAAAAAAAAAAAACATTGTTAAAGGCTCAATGGAGAAACAAAGAAAAACGCTGTGGCGATGACTTCCTGAAGGCGGAGTGTCAGAGTGAGCAGGAGCTTCTTAAAGAGACAGAGTTCCACATTTAAGGCATTAAATTGCAAAATCAAATCTTTCTAAAGTCGTGATTGGCATGTATATATACACACACATATATATATGTAGAAAATACAGAACGCTGCCCCTTTAAGGCTGTCAAAGTCAAGCTAGCATAACTGACCTACTGTGCAATGCTCTAAAAAACATTAAAGACTATGTAGAGACACTGTTGTGATGACTTCCTGAAGGCGAAGTGTCGGAAAGAGCAAGAAACCTTAAAGAAACCGAGGCCCAATTTAAAGGCGTTAAATTAAAAAGGCACTGCCCCTTTAATGAAAAAAAAAAGTATAATCCTTTTTGGCAATTAAACCCTTCCTTACCAGCTATTTGCCTGATTTTGCTGGCATTTTGGTGATTTTTCTCTGCTGATTTTTGTGCCAGGTTTGTGAGGTTGGACCACTTTATGTCGAGGCTCTTACTGAAATCGTCCATAGCTGTGTTCCCTTTTGAGTAATTCCACACATTAGTCAAAAAGGGAACTCTCCGTATGCTTTTGTTACTAATTGATGCAATTATTTAGGCAAACCGTCGAGTCTGTTTTTTTTGTTTTTTTTTCTCCTTAAATCCTCCCTGTACCATTCGGTGACCCTTCCACTAGTCAGGCCCATCAGAGATTAAAGGTGAACACAGGGGCAAATCAGTTATCAAGTCAGAAACAGTCATCATCAACCTACCACTGTGCTATTACTGCACAGGAGCACACACACACACACTCCGTCTACCCTCATCCGTCCTGCTCTAGAGGTCATGACCTCATGTAGCAGCGCTAGGGAAGGAATGAGGGTAAGGTTAAAGCACATAGCTGATCCGGATTTCGAGTGAAGCTATACTCTCCGTGCCGAGGTCCAACATACACAGAAACATAGCTTAGCCACATTGGCCAGGACATCAGAAAACTGTTTCATAAAGCGTATCCTGCCGCAAGATGCCTGCCCTGCTCGTTTCTACTTGTCAGGAATATCGTATTATCATAAGTCATCACCCGCAAACATGCTCAGAAAACTTCCCCTGACATTAGAAGTATTGCTTTCGAAATTCCCTCGCCGCGAACGAGACCCGATTAGGTTTCCTTTTCTGCTTACCGAGACCCGAAACTGTTTAAAACATTAAAGCCTCGCCGGAGCAGCCCGTTTTTATCTGCGCAATCGCATTTCTCGAGACGGAGCCTGATGATTTGTTTTCAACAGAAGGCGCTCAGTCTGTGTGTGGTTGGAAAACCGATAGAGTATTCCAAGCCCTCGCAGTTGCAAAAGTTAAAAGGAATTTTGTGTGGGAATTTCAGTATTTTTTTTGTTTTGTTTTATTTCCTGCCAAAGGCTGGATAAGAAGATTGCTGCTGAACTCGGTACAGTACGTATTTAGCAACGTCAGGCCTCCAGTCAGCTCAGCTCAGATGAAAAGAAAAAGCAAGAGGAATAATAAGCCAATTTGTTTCACACCAGCACGGAGGGGCAATTATTTTTATTCACAAACCGTTTAATTTCTACTACTTTTTGCCATAGTGGTGACAAATTTTAACAGGGTTTGTGCAAATGAGGGAAGGCTAATTTTGTTTTTGCCTAACTGAGCTACACACATTCTCTCTTTTTATATATATATAGTTATGACTTATAACACAGTCCCTCCAGGAAGTTACGTTCAAAACTACTAATGCAAATTCATCATTCTCAAATTTTGCGCGGACCTGCAAGTTTCACCAGTCTTCACAACTTTTCTGCATTAGTGTTTTAATTTTTTCCTTCTTTTCTTTTTTATCTGTTATTTTTGCCTGAATAATAATAAAGCTGCTGCATGTGGCTAGTGTTAGCTAAATGCTAATTAGTTAAGTCATGCCAGTGCATGATTTTAACCTCGCCAACATTGTTCTTACCTGAACTACATCCCTAGATTTTGTACGGAAGTTGTGCTCACCAGAAATCGGTCACAATATAAAGAGCAAAGAGTCAGAAATACAGCTTAGAACAATCCACAGCTTTTTGAAAAAGGTGCTGGAAAAACAGTAATTTTAGGTTGAAACATCGCAACTTCCTTTTGCAACATTTCGTTCATAATGAATATTGTGTTTGTGGCCCTTTGACTAGATTAGATACATAGCGAATACCACTGTGGTAAATTTTAAAGACGGGCAACAAATACCACACAATGTTCTAACATTTCTCCCATCCCCAGAAACCAGGACTTCCTTCTTCTGGAAAACAGTTACCATCAGCTTCATTCACCGAGTTTGTGCACACAAGCAAGTAATTTGACTTTGGTTTCAATAAGCACATGTAAAATATAAATGTATAACAAAAGGGGTTTGGGAAACTTAAGCTTGATCTTGTATTTTTAAAAACGAGTTCAGTTCAGACGTCGGCTCCTCCCGTGTAGGGTCTACGTCTTTCAGCACTCCGAGCGCATCGAGATCAGGAGAAGCAGGGAACAATGAAACCATAGAAGGCTAAACAGATGATTCATAATTGGAGGACCGATGAGTGACAAAGTAGAAACGTCTAATTTGGTCAGTGGAACAAAAAAAAAAACAAAACAAAAAAAAGCCAGGAGCAAAAGAAAATGAGTCCTTCTGTGTGGAAATGTGGGAAAGCAGACGCAGAGAGTGACATTGCTAAAAAAAATATTCATACCACTAAAACTTTTTTTACACTGAGGGATGTTAATTAAAATAAAAAGCTTCAATGTGTCTTATTGTGATTTAGCCACAGAAAGGGAAGTGGAAGGAAAATAACACTGCATATGGTTTTTCCAAGCATTTTTGCAACTAAAATCTGAAAAGGCTGAAAGTTTACAGTCGCTAGCAAAGGAATCTCGGTTGTACTGTGATCTTTCTAGTTTTAAATGAGGAATTAAAACTCTGCTCTGCAAAATTGTCAAAACTTGGGATGTTTTTTTTTCTACCCTAATTAATCAGAAAATGTTGATTTTTCTTTATGCCGTTTTCTTTAGTTTTCATAATTTTTCTCTACCAAATCGCTGAGTCCTTTATCAAACAGTTGGGTTTATACTTTTTTTTACTTACACACAGCTTGCATCGGATTTCATTTAGGAGTAAAGAAGCCTGAATACAAATGCTGAATAAAAGTCCAGATATTTTATTTATTAAAAAAAATTTCAAAAACCCTGTGTCAGTTTTCTTCCACTTGGCATATATGCAGTACTTTCACAGCACAGATTTTGTTTTGCTATAAAGATAATTTAAAAAATACTTCTGCAAGGTATTGTTGATTATGATTCATTGCGAACGATGATAAAACATGTATGAAAATATGTATGATTAACTTTGAGCAAATATTTCTTCTTGGTCACATTAAATTGTTAGCTAAATCTTTTATAGTTTATGCAATAAAATATTTTTTAAGAAACATAAATAAACCGTGAGTATTAGCTGCCAGGTATAACAGAGTATTAAGGTCATACAAAAAAAATTAAAATTACAAAAATAGTCATGAAATTCAGAGAATAAAGTCATAAAATTTCAAGAATTAAGTTGTAATATTATCTCTTTGTTCTCGTAATATTACAACTTTAATCTCGTATTATTCCGACTTTATTCTCGTCCAACTTCATTCTTGTAATATTATGTCTTTATTCTTGTAAGATTATTCTCATTCTAGTTTTTTTTATAGCTTATACAATGTCATATTTTTTAACACAATTTAGCCCATAGTAGAAGTTACCAGGTACGACAGATTATTAGGGCCATACAAAGAGAAAGCCAAATTATGAGAATAAAGACATATTTTGAGAAAAAGCTCATAATAATATGACTTTATTCTCCTAATGCTACAACTTTATTCTTGTATGAGTTTATTCTCCTAATTTTATGACCTTATTCCCGCAATTTAAAAAATAATTTTCTTAGCTTGGCCCTAATGCTCCATAGTAGCCAGGAGACAGAATTACGCGTCCTAAAAATGTTCTGCGTCATTAAAATGAATACAAAATGATATCTTACATTTGAGATTTTTTATTTTTTTAATGTCTTTACTTGTAACCGTTTCGGTAAGCCGCCTGCCCGGCGGAGCAGTTCCGATCTACGCAAACGTTGAACGTGTCAGATTTCATGCAGTTTGCTTCTAAAGTCGCTGAGGGCTTAGAGAACCCAAGCAGCGAGTTCAGGCCTCGTCATCTGGAAAAACAGTGGCTTAATGTTGTAAAGACCTAATGAAGCATTAGCTCACATTGCATCTACCCCCTCCGCGTTCCCTTTGCTTCTCTACAGAGAAAAAAAAAGGTCACAGGATTGACGGTACGTAGCCCCTTATCTGCCCGGCAACCTGTTGCTCGTCAGCGGCCTGCTGCGGCGGTATCGCCTACGCTCCGTTGACCGCTATCTCCCAGAGCAATTGTTGGTAAACACGCCTGAACTGCTTACCCCAACAACAACAACTTCCTCTAACCCCTAATCCTGGCCACAGAGGACACCCCACCACCCGCCCACTCTTACCCTTTTGACCCTTCCCTCGGTCCAGGCCCCTCATCCTCTGCGGTGGTGGCGGTCGATGGGCCGGTGAGATAAGCTCGAGTGGAATTCCCGTCTGGGTGTTCTTGGGAGTGACCTGGGTGGCAGAGGAGCGTCAATGAAAATCACTCAGCACTCAGCTCAATGAGGAACCCCGTCTGAGCCTCGGCTGCCTTTCACGAGGAACTTCGGATTCTGTTTTGTCTGGCTCCTGCCCGCGTTGGTTTGAAGTTTTACGAGAAAAAAACAGCTCGAGAGAAAAATGACGGCTTAATTGGGAGTCTGTGTGAACTTTTGGCAACCTCTAACCCCGGGGTAAGGCAGCCTTAAATAGTCTTAATACGTGAATCAAGGAATGAGTTTAGCGCCGAGAAAGGAGCTTGAAACTTGCCACCAAGAATGAAAAAGGAAAACCTATTCGGGTGAAGTTTACAGTATGACCAGACATGAAATTTGTTCTTAATGACCACATGAGACAAAGTTGCTTCAAGTTTTATGGTAAGCTTCGCTCGCAAATAAGACTTTCAAGAGCAAACTGGGACCCTGTCCGCCATATTCGCCATGCATCTTGCATTTCCTGAGAAAGTGCGGCTTGGTGGTGGAGGGGCCGGTTGTCTGGGAAAGAATGCTAGGGCTCTACAGTGGCCTGGGTTAGGCAACGGCCCGGCTATTGTGCCCCAGGAGAAGGTAATTAGGAAGTGAAACCTTGACCAGTTGACAGCAGGCTTTGTTTGGGGGCAAGTGGGCCAAGAGAAATGCTTTTGAAAGCTTTTTCACTTTCTTTGCAGAGGCGACCTCGGCCCCTTCCTCTCGAAACATGCTGAGGGAGATCATGCAAGTAAGAAGAAAAAAAGCATTTGAAGGGGATAAAGGTTTTACTAAAACAAAAGAAATCGATAAGGAGCGCATTTGCAAACAGATATCAAAGTGAATCTATGAAACATAACTTGCTTACTACAAATGTAATTTCTTTTTTTTACGTGTATTTACTTTTAACACCTTCACCTTTTTCACATTTCATATGCAAATAAAATAATCATTTCATTGTGTTTTGATTTGAAGATCAACACAAACTTGTCCATATTTTTTAAAGTGGTAAGAACACAACATGGCTTCATTTTAAGTTGCTAATAAAAAAAAAAAGCTAAAAATCTTGACATGAACACATATTACTCTAAACACATTTGGAAATTACACGTAAAGCAGGAGAAGCATGACACAAACAAAACATCTGGAAGAAAGGAAACTACCTGGAAAGTCCTTTACCACAACAGATTCCTTTGTGTTGGAGCCTCAGCCTTGAAGCTAGTCTATAAAACACAATAGACAAGACAGGAAGAACGTACTCATCCTTTGTTGTCATCTCTGTTTTTTATTACCCATTCAGCTTTCAAGTGTTCCAGGAACATCTGATCCTTCATATTACTTGAAAAAACATACTTGTTTTGAATGCTAACACTGGTGTTGGGGACATCTGGGCTAGTCGCAACATTTAGCACTGAGAGGCTAATTTAGGCTAGAATAGCTTCGGTGACAGACCAGCTCCTTCTGGCACGACTTGAACACATCGGTAGTCTTTTCCAGGGTCACATCAGATTGTTTTTTTGGAGCAAACATTAACCTCCAGTGGGGCCAAGAGATTGAGCTTTTTTGGCTGTCGTTTGTGTTTCCGGATGTTGCGTGTGCGCCAGATTTACAGGTGTACCGGAAACGTGAATACAAAAGGTTCTGGTCAGAACTTTTGTTTGCAAAATAAATAAAAAAAAGCAATGAATTGCATAAAAAAATGTAAAAATCTATATATGTAATTAAAATTGAGTCAATTCCCGCAGTGAAACATGACTGCGTCAAGTTCATGCTGTCAGGTGGCTTTTTTAAAGCAGGGAGATAAGGATGTTAGTCAGACTTGTAACGGTTTATACCAACGATTATCCGTGTTTCAGAATGGCCCGGGAGTCATCCATTTTTAATTAACTTGTGCTCAAAAATGTCAATCTGTAGATGTGCAGACAATGCAGAGATACAGTCTGTTATGGATTCAGAGGGGCTGAATACAAACACTTTGCAGATTTTTATATGCCAAAAATCTGGAAAACATGGCATCATTTCCATCTAAAATTACAAAATTCTAAAAGGTTTAAGGGATATGAATGTTTGCAGACTCGAGTGTAATTGTAGCAAAGGTGAAAATTTTCTGCAAAGTTGAACCTCAAGCTAGAATCTTCTTACTGAAATAACTATGAACTCTTTTGCACACTTACCTTTAACCATAAATGTTTGGATAAGCTTTTAAGTAGCATTTTGATGGTAATTCTACTTCTGATTGCAGAATATTTCAACATGAAAACAAACACTGTCCTGTGTAAGGTGGAAAATCCTGGAAATAAATTTCATTGGAACTGGGAGCAAACATTACAAAATTCATGTCTCACTGTAAAAACACTGGGGAATCTCAGAAAGCTTCCAGATGAATCATGTATTATGAAATTTTACAAGCGAGTAAAACCCAAAGAAACACTACAGGAAACAAATTTGGAAATTACACGTAAAACAACAGAAGCATGACGCAAACAAGACATCTGGAATAAACTGAAACTACCTCTTCTTTAACCTGAAAAGCCCTTTACCACAACAAACAGATTCCTTCATGTTGGCGCATTAGCCTTGAAGCTAGTCTATAAAACACAAAGAGACAAGATGGGAAGAGTGTCCACGTCCTTTGTTGTCCCCTTTGTTCTCGGCTCTGTTACAGGAATTCCTTAAGCGATGACCCTTGGTTGACAGTGCTTTGACATGTTTGTTTTTCAGCTCTTTGTTTGCTTCGGCAAGGAAAACCAGGTGCTCGGATACCTTCTGAATGAGTCAGCAAGAAGTAGTGGATATACAGCAATAAAACACGTTTTTGCATCGCACATTATGATCTGTTTACCTTGGTACGTTGTTTCCTCACAGCAAGAAGACCTTGGGTCCAACTTTTTGACAGCATATGGTTCTTTCGGGGTACTCTGGTTTTCTGACGCAGTTCAGCTTCTATACAGTGAATTACAAGCTGAGATGCCATTGGAAAAGGATTTTTCTAACGCAGAGATGTTGGCTTCCTGTAACAAATGTGCATACATATGCTCTCAATTGGTTTGGGAACTGTTTGCCCGAACATGGCGTGGCATTTTGTTGGTTAGCCTTTGGTTATTCTGAGATTTGTTTTAATAGAGGCTTTCAGCTCATTTACATGTCTGTCGTCTTCCTCTCAGATCTCCGTTGGTTGGACAAGTTTGCTGGCAACTCAAGCAGAGACCAATGACACCATGGTTAGTTACCAGACATTGGCACTTCTGGCAGTTTGGGCAGGTGCCAAGTCCTGCTGAAAAATAAAAGCAGCATCTCCATAAAGCTTTTCAGCAGATTGCTTGACAATCCTTTCAAGGCTCCGGTCATCAATATTGCATGCGCAAAATTTTATAACACATTCTACTCCACTTTCCACTTAAATATACTCCATTTGGTGCAAACAATTGTCTGCTGGGCAACTGTCAAACCAGACTTACCAAGAGTTTGTATTTATTCACTAGTTGTTCCTTAAGATATATTTCTGATTTATGTCATCTTTCTGTAGTTGGCCACATTTCTTTAGTTACAACATTGCTGTTGTAACTTTGCTCGACTTACTATTTTTGGTCTATTTGTGGTAGCATTACATTGCAGTTTTTTTCTTTTTCTTTTACAGTTGTGGTCAGTTACTTTTTTCTTTTTGTACTCATCATTATGAAGTACCACAGCCAGAACAGATGTATGGGAGGAGCCAGTCCAGCAGTTCCAGTTTAAATTGGTGCAAGACATCACTGATTGCATCATTGGATGCAAATGGAGGGTTTTCTTTTTGTATTGCATTGTATATTCAAATTAAAGTAACCTTTTGAGTTTCCCTGTATTATTATTTTTTTAGTTTACAAACCACTTAGTTGTGTAGACGAGTTTGAGAATTAGAGTTAGGGTTTCCCCCAGGGCATTATAAGCCTGGCGGGCCACCAGGTTTTACTTGTGCCCCCACCAGGCTAAGCACTGCTTATTTTTTTAAGTCTTTTTTTTTATGTTTGCATTTTTCAGACTTTATAGTTGGCGTTCAGGTATTGCTCTCCCAATCTTTCAATAACACTTAATTACCAAGTGATATTTAAAAATTTTCTGTCAACTTTGAACATATTTGAACTCAAACCCACGGCAGGCCGCTGGATGGACGACTGCGCTAGCGCCCAACCACTGGGCTTAGCAAGTTTTCTGGGGGAAAACTCAGATTTAATAACATTCTTCCTGGTTTCTTTTTGTTTAGATTCTATTGTTTGGTTTCACCTATTTTCTCATGGCACAGTTTAATGAAATGCAGGTGTGTTTCCAATTCTGTATAAAACCAAGACTTTGGCTTCTGGGAGTTTGATGAACCCAGAAAGATTGATGGTTTCTTCTCATCTGTCTTGAGACCGACTACGCTACATCACAGTCTTCAATCAAGCTTATTTGTCTAGTACATTTCAGCAACAATGCAGTTCAAAGTGCTTTCCGTCATAAAAACAAAATATAATCACCAATTTGAGAACAAACTTTACATTTTATGAAGTGCCTTCATCAAAACCAACAGTACACATGTTGGTCAGCGTTCCATTAATTATGGATCAAAGGCAACTCTAAACAGGTGTGTTCCTTGGTTTAAAGGAACTCGGTGTTTCATCTGTTTCGCAGTTTTCTGGACGTTTGCTCCAGATTTGTCGTGTATAGAAGCTGAATGCTGCTTCTCCATGTTTGGTTCTGGGGATTCAGAGCAGAACCTGATCTGGAAGGTCGATAGTCATTGAGTGATTTATTTTATTGTATAGCATCCTGTTTTTTTTATATAGCACTAAGCTATTATCAACATAAACAAGAATAGACATTTGAGAGTTGTCACTCTGTAACTAATCTATATAGATATACATCCCCTGTCGATTTGGAAAAACGATAAATATGTAGAAAAAAAGGATAGCTGGACTTCATGACAGAAACGAGGTGTTTCTGTGTCATGAAGAATCTGTACGCTCTCTGAACGGTTCTAACTTGTGCCACGGTTTAAACACACTTCTTGCACTCGCGTTTTGGAAAAATTACATCACCTACTTAAGGTAGTTATTCTTGCCCTCACTCAGAGTTTATGAACTTGTTGAGGAAAAACTCTGGGGCTCTATAGGCGGCTTAGCAACTCCTGCTGTCGCTTTACAAAGCTTACATCTCCTAGCGGAGGTGTCACGGAAAAGCTTTTCCATGGGAGTGAAGTCGACGGATTGCTCTCGACTTTCTCCTGGAGACCGCGACAGGGATCGGGCCCCCAAGGCTGCGGTGATTAAAGATTTTATGAAGTTGACAGAGAAGTTAAACGTTGCCAAGGAACGTTTAGATAAATGATGGGCTCCCCGGGGCCAGTGTTATGTCAGTCTGAATGGGCACTGGACAGAGTGAAGGATGGCATTTTAAAAAAGCTGGTACTCACAAATACAATTGTGTCTACTAGCAAGGAAAAAAAAACACACACACACACAAAGCACATACACTAAAGGACTTGTGGCTGCTGTCGTATCTTGTAAGTGTGTGTATATGTGTGGTGAGTGCCACAGTTGGCTGGTGGGCTGGTGTTTGACGGTGAAGTCATGAGTTTAGGTAAACTCCAGATGGCCAGGCAGAAAGTAAAACATGTGCCATCTGCTTAGATTCAACCGCAGCTCAACGCTTCCCCTCGTCTCTCAGTTGGCAGAGTGAAGGGACTGCAACGCTCGGAACATTAATGCCATTAGTGAAATGTCTCAGAAGAGGCAGCCAGGCACAAGGCATTACGACGGCTACTCCGCTGTCGCCGAGGTCTGTGTGTGCCGCTGGCTGACGGTGTTAAAATGCTATAAACGAAGAGAGGGATTGTAATGTGCATCACCCCATGCTGATTATTTGAAGCCAAACAGCAATAAATGTTTGACTCTGATCTCGAGTTGCTCTTTGATGCTTTATGGCATGCATTTTACTTTCAGGGATAAGCTAGATAGAGCCTGTTTTTTGGTGATTTATGACTTTATCTTTATCATGGTCCATGATGAAGTCAGGAGACTGGAGGTGAAAAGGCCAGATAAACTTGCTTTATGGAAACATGGCAATTTTGGGGGCAACCCCCCCACCCCCTTCACCTTTTGATTATTATTATTTTTTTTAAGCTGGAGGTGTGTGGGTTATTTTTGTTTTTTTGGCTGTATCAAAATTGGTTTATTTCACAAAACTGCAAAATAAATACTTTTTTCGGCATCACGAGTCATGTGGTCAACAACCGGATGAGGCTCAAAACACAAAGACAACAGGAAGTAGTTGGATGACGGCACGGCATGTTTAACTAATTGTCATGTGAACAAACTTGTTCACGTGTGATTTTAATTGCGCTTCTTAATAGAAACGCTGCTATTGCAAAATCATGTTTTTTTTGGTTGTTACATTAGCAGAATATCAACAGTTTTGTGAACGTAATGGAAACACAGCTACTGGGTTACATTGTGTTTTTAATGTGGTTTAATGTTGACTTTTGATTTAGTTTTTATTCAATTAAGGCTTCTTGACTCCACACCTCGCATCAAATTACCTGTTTTAATGGATTTCACCTGGCCCTCGTTCATTTGTATTAGCAGGATAAAAAATGTAACTATAGCTCTTTTATTAATATCATCTTGAGTCTTTTTTGTGTCTTGTGCATGCGGTAGGATTAAAAATAAAGGTGACATTGGTACTGCGTTAACAACCAGTTCTGGCAGAAGCTCTTAAAATGGGTGTGGGACAATAGGTGATTATCTGCAGAAACCAACACCAAAAGTTAAGCTTGGCACAGAAACGACAATTAGCATTACAAAAACATCCTGATGGGTTCCAAATGTCAAGAGATTTTGTCCCAGACGCTTAAAGGTAACAATAAAATAGTAATTTCAGAAAATATGTGTACAAACATACACATCTACATATAAGCAGGAAGATTTCTTTTTTCCTGGCATTAATCCTTCATATGACGAATAAGCTACGGCAGCCATGTTTTTTCTTCCCCTGGTGCACAACTTCAAGCGGTGCCCGTTGTCTGGTTTGACATCAAACTTTACACATCAGTTAGGCTTTTGCTTCCCTAAAGAAAAACAGCACCAATCTCCAAGTCGTGCTATAATTAAGCACACATCTGGCAGTTCCCATTACACCATAAGGGCGAGCGGGGTGGATCTGGACTGCGGTACAACAAGGCCCTCTGCCTCACCACCCTTTTCCTTCTCCTCAGCACCTGTACATTGTAAAGAAGCAGCGTGTTCGCCCAAACAGCCCCGCAGCCAACAGGACGATGACCTTTTTTTTTGAGGGTGTTTGTCCCGAAACACTTCAGCGTAACACATCCTTGCGCCCCACCCCGGCATACTTTCAACGCTCCCCTTCTCAGACTGATTCAGCTGCTCCAGGTGGGGAAAAATCATCGTCCACACATGGTTTTAGACTCAGTAAAATTCACACCAGCCTTTTATATTTGACGGGAAACTACACGGAAATGTGTCATAATGGAGAACAGGCAACCGTTGCGATGACTGTGGAGAGGATGACAACAGAGAGAGGGGCTAGGAAGAAATTGTTCCTATCACTCATTTGCATCCGCCTAACTTCACCAAAAAAACAAAACAAAACGACAACAAAAAATAACATTACACACCAGCAAGAGTTTTAATGTTGCGCCGCTTTGAGTTGGCCCACACCAAACGCAAGGGCCTGTCCCTGTAGGCTAGCGCTCTCCTGGCCAAGATCAGCTGTCTGACCGCAAAGCAACGCTGTGTAAACACGGGCCAGACAACACACACCACTCTGCAAGAGTTATCACACGCAGACAAACTTACAAGCAACCATTGTCAACTAAGCTGGAAGCTTTTGTTTCCAGCTGCAAACCATATTGAAAGGGACGAAGCGCCACAACTGGATCAAATAAAAGCGGAGCATTAGCATACAAATGTCTTTCAGATTGTGGGAAGTCTTGCGTAACATTTACTGGGTGAGAATGATGTACACATGACTGGCAATAGTTGGGTATTAAACACAGAAAGAAAAACCCTAAACTGTAGGTCCTGTAGCCCACTAGCCTTCCAGAACCTTCTTCTGCCGCAATCCCAGCTGCAGGTCTTTTGGGGTTTGTCTCCACCAGCTTTAGAAATGTTTTAATTTGCAATAGCAGAATTGATTTTTATTTTATTTTATTTTTTACATTAACAGAAACAGATTTGTGCCCATTTGTAATGGACACGAAGCTGGTAATTTCAAATTAAAAGCGGTTGTGCCGTATTTTATGTAGGGGTATCAGATTAAAAAGGCTTGTCCATAAACATGAACCTCAATTTTCAGATTTTTCTCAGGCTGTAAGAAAATGTCCCAACCAAACAGTGATTTGAACTTCCGCACAACTTTGATACATTGTGAAGTTATAATAAGATACTTCAACATGATAAATAGTTTATGGGGTATGAGTACAGCAGAAAAAAAACTTAAGAAAAATAAACTGGAGCCACAACTTCTACTCACCGAAGTGGGCGCCGTCAAACATAAAAACGACCTTACACTTTGTTTTGCCTTTCTTTGTGAATGTATGTTTATGTGAGAGTTTCTGTCAAAACATTAAAAAAAGACAAATGTGGCTAATTAAAGGGACATTTTGTTGGTAGCTGGTGTGCCTCATTGTCGGGGTCCAGACGCAAGACTTTCCTTTAACCAGATACGCTCATATTAAATGTGACTTGTACAAGACTACATCTTTTTTTTATTTGCCTCAACCAGTGTGTCAACTCTGGAAGAAGGGAATATATCCAACATACCAGCACTTGCTGTCAGAGCCGGCCCAAGGCAAAGCAAGCCATTTTGTGTGTGTGTATATACAGTATATACTAATCAGAGGCCTATCAATGTTTGAATTTTAACGCAGTGCTAAACTTTTGTGTTTGAGAATGAATGTACTACTAATTTTAGTTTGACAGATTTAGCTAAATTGTTCAAAAACTAAGTTTGAAAAAAGTTTTCTGGGACAGCAAATACTTTCTCATGCGCACGAAAAAAACTACTTTTTAAATCTCTTTAATATATCTTTTTTTTTTTTACTTGGAGTAATGTGAAATTAAATGACCGGAAATCAATTCACCTGCAATAAATTTCACTACATAAATGACCAGAAAGCATATGGCGACGTGTAACTTCAGCAACGCTTCACTTTCAGAGACGGTGGGCACTACGTCCAACCTTTGACACTTTGAAAGGTAAGCTACGTGGAAATGTTAGCAAAGCTAGCTGTGCAGCGACAAATCTGTTGCATTTGCGATGATAAAAGCTGTCGCTTATGCTTATTGTGCGGAGGTATTGACTGACAATGCTGTGACCAAAGTCTGCAATATAGTGATGAGACATTCGCGAACGAGCTGATTCTTCTCAACGGCTCTTTTTTTTTTCCAACATTATCTTTATTGGTTTTTCAACAATATTTCCAATATACAGGACATAAGTGTGCTCTCACATCGAAGGAAAAGTCCAGGGTAATTAAATTATTGTCCAACTTCAACTTGTCTTTCCTTGTAAGCCAGGTCGTTATGGAATATTTTAGAGCAGCACTTATTACATACAGAGTATATGAGAAAAAAAAACAAAAACAAAAAAACAATGCCCCCAACCCCAAACCCCCCTGAGAAGAAACAACAATTACAATAATAACGGTTTCTCTATTTTCCAGGAATTAGCCCATATTATTTCAGTATTGTACGTGGTTCAGAAAATACAAACTCGGATATATAATTAAAAGTAGTCAAGTATACAAATGAAGATTATCTTAGGACACTGCAGGGGACCAACTGCAACTATAACTCATCCCCGACACCCGTCATATCCATGTTTTCTATATATTCCATAAAAGGACTCCAAATATTTTGAAATAGTGAAAGTTTCCCTTTTATAGTG
>CAEFZX010029896.1:0-30461 GCA_903066825.1 Alfaro cultratus
AGTCTAGTCCTTTTGAATCCCAGAGATGATGGGCTGATACCGCACCGGTGTGCAGCAGTGTAGGCACGCCCACCATGGCGACAGCATCTGACGCCCTCTGATGGATATACACGGAAGCAGCAAGCAACAAGAACCCACAAAGAAGAACCAAAAAAAAACCCAGCTCCTGACACTGGTGTTGTCATATCTTTTAAATATATATATTTTTACACATCAGAAATAAAGTGGGGTTGCTTAGAGAATCCTGGACTTTTGTAAAACCCACTCTTCCCTCATATCCTTAGCACATAAGGATATATACCCAACATTAGGTTCCCGCTAACGATAATAAGCTGGTTATGTACATCTCCATTCTTGGAAAGGCTTATAAAGAGAAACCATCCATACAGGCACAATTATTGCTTTGTGTAAAGTTATTATTGGAGAGCAGCTTATAGGCAAATGATTGGATTTCTCGCAATTCTTGTAAAATAAAGGTCCATTTGTTGGCAGGCAATGGCCGGAAAATATCTTGATTTTCTTCTCTCTTTCCTGAGTTATATTGCATATATATAATGTTTGCAAGTGGTGTTTATTGCCTGATAAACACATCTGATATTACACGTTCCATGAAATATAACTTAAGTAGCAACAAACACCATCCTTGGTGTAGTTAAAGGTCATTATCTAAGAGCGGTGGCATAATATATTTATGTAGCCCTGCTGGCCTAACTGTGCCGTTTGTAACCATCAAATTTATTCTCATTAGTTTCTCATTCTTTTCCTTCACTGACAGCTGAACTATTTAACGTCACAGGATTTAATTACTGTGACCTTTCCTCAAAGTACTCTGAGGTCTCCAATCTGCCACAGCTGGGAACTCACCATGCTCCCTGCATGTCTGTTGCTAAAAACGGTAAATACAAATTCCACCAGCGGCAAGAAATCACGACGCTTGTTTAGGCGAGTGTCCGCTGACTGTTTAATGGCGGCTAATTGGTTTTGTTGTGAATTGCGGTAAGATGGTGGCGGGGTATTAACATGCATGTGCTGTCATCTGTTTGTATGGCCAGAGCCCACCAGAATCACCATGAGGCCCACTAACATGGAGATTATTGTTGGCGAGAGCATCGTGCTGCCCTGCCAGATCGCTTCTGATCCAGCTCTGGACGTCTCCTTCTCATGGGCGTTCAACGGCCAGCTCATCGACTTCCAGAAAGACGGTGATCACTTCGAAAGAGTGGGTGGGGTAAGTCGTTCCCAAGGCGTTTGGACTTTGTTACTTTTCTGCCTGTTTGGGGTTTAATTGGGCGACGGTACGCTCCGCTGCGTGGCTAAGGGCCTCTTAGACACCAAATAATACCCAAGGAGGGAAAGTTATGCCAAGAGAAACTGTTTTCTAAAGCTTCTCAGAGGTCAGTGGTGAACTGCACATCAAGAACTGTATGTTTTTGTTTTATAACAGTGATTAAAATCTGACAAAGCCTCAAGAAATGAAGGTTGGTGAGAGATTTTGCTGTCTGTTACCACTGCAAATTTTCTAAATCTCCCACCTGTTGATAATCATTGTTGCCAATTCTAATTTCTTCCATAATAGGGTCTATAAATACACCCTACATAAAAAAAAACCACTAAAAAGAACTCCTAACTTTCCTCTATTCCTATAAAATGAGAAAACAGGTCAAACTTTTTGTTTATTTCAAGATATTGGAGGGTTCTCCATCACAAAATACTGTTTCTTTTCTGAGTTTCATTCAAAACAAAAAATAAAGAAAATTGAGTCCAATGTAATGTTTTAGCATAAATACCAACTCAAAGGTTTTACCACAAAAGTGACAACATGTTGAATATATTAGTTTTGTTTTGTTGTTTAAGCAACATTCAGTTTTTATGCTGCACTAATCTGGAACAAACTTCTGGAAAACTGCAAAACACCTGAAACACTGAGCTCTTGTAAATCAAGACTAAAAACCGGCCTGTTTAGAGCTGCCTTTGTTTCATAATTACTGGAACATCAATCAACCTAATTAATATGCACTTGCTTTATAATTGTAATTTGAAAAAATGTAAAATCGAATTCTTGTTTCATAATTGGTCATTGTATTGTGTTTTATGGTGTGATGTTCCTGAAATGTGCTATACAAATAAACTTAACTTGATTTTATTTTACTATGTCTTGGGTGGAGAAAAAGAGAGAGCAGTTGGCATTACACAGCTCCGCAGTCGTAGCAATCTAAAGAGTTTTGATTTTATCCGTAAGCACAACAGTAGCAGTGCAGGAAATAGTTAAAGGATGAGTGAACAAACTTCATGTTAGATTTTCATTTCAATTAAATTGTTATTTAATGGAATCGCCACACTTGTGGGAATGTGTTGTTGTTGGTTTTTTTTTATGTTAGCTGATATTGAGAAAGTTTTGAGCACATTTGCAATGGAAACACAGCTACTGATACAGATAGCTAACGGCTAACTGAATCTCTGGTCCACAGAAACATCTTCCAGACTTAGAGTCTCTCTGTGACTAAGACCTGTAAATCAGGTTTTAGGTTTCTCTGTGTGGCCATAAGATGTAAAATCATCCCATTTCAGTCACCAGTCTATTTGTTGGTGTATTTACCAGATGAAGTCACCATGAGGTTTATATCCATAATTCTTACCTTCTTAAACTGCGATGTGAGCTTCCACATCCTAACACCTCTAAAAATACTGCAAAATGCTGTTTTAATTACAAAGGGTCCTGATTAATAAAGTCTTTCTACTTTTTCATCCTTTCAACTTCTAATTCCTGAACGTCAAGGGAGAACATTTTCTTATCATCTCACTCTGCCATAATTGAATTTGCATACCTATTTATGAATCTTGAGCCCAGAAATAATTAAGTAATGAGCCGCCTTGCTTTTCACCAAGGGCAAGCCTGACACCAGTAGAGTGTTCATTTGAAATCTTTATACCTTCAAAATAATGACTTTTTTGTAGAATGTTTGTTCCTTTGAAGAAGGACAGAGTTAATTGTTCGGCGCTTGTCATTATATAAATAATTACTCACTCGCTCGCTCTCATTTTGCTTTATGCATCACAATATATCAATTAGCGCCAGTCATGTGCCAAAAGGTTGATATCATATTGGGAAGACCCAGCCGTTGTTTCGGAATGCCAAGCCGCACATCTTCATTAACGCAAATAGCAATTAATGGTGACATTGAGCGGTGCAATGGCATTTAATGAGATATAGTTTCACCCAGAATCTGTCCACAGAGATTGCCAGGACACCGCTTAAAAGCTTCTGATGAATTAATTACCATAATTAAAAGAAAACCTGCCCCCATTTCTTCCTTCCCCCTCTAAGACAAGAGGCCTCGCAAGTCATTCCTAGCTCCCAGCTTGTCCAGGTGGCAGCTGATGCCGGAGTCTCAATTGGTGCATAAAAGCTGTCGGGTATAGGCAAAGGAGATGGAAAAAGAGTGCTGAAGGAGAAAAAAGGAAGTAGAGGTGGAGTTTTCCTCCCATCGCCCGCATACATTTGGCTTTGCTCTCTTTGTCTGGAGTCCCTCAGAGAAACGGCAATCCACCTTCCTCCCTTTCACTGTCGTGGCAGAGTGGAGGTACAATGACTGAGCCACCAGGTTTGATGAAATCTGCTGCGACTGCGGCGAGTCTTACCTGGTTTGGCCCCAGGTGACTGGCTTCTAAAGCTGCGTACCTCTTTTTTTCCCACAAGCTGACATGCTTTGTGACAGGGGGTGACTTTCAGAGGCGGATACCATCAGCAGTCACAACAAGGACACAATGAAATTGTCCAGATAAAATCTGTCCCCATGAGATTATGTCGAACTTTTCTTTTTTTAATTTAGCCTGGAAACAAACGTCATTGTCTTTGACTTTTTAGTGTAAATGGACTCATCCCTGCCAAAGGGTCCTTTTCAGACTGCATCAACATTATTTTAACAGGTCTAGAGCATGTGATGCATGCGACTCACCGCAAGATGGGTCTAAAAATATCTTGATGGCACTCTGACACAAACATGCCTAGAGACGGTGCGTCGCCCGAGTTTTAGACAATGTCACTACATGCCGAATGCCTCGGTGGCTTGCTTTTGATTCTTTCATGCACTAAAATGCCTAATGTTAGCCGAGTAATGTAAAACATCTATTTTGAAATGATGATCTTAGATATGTCTGTCTGTGTTACATTGTTATGGAGCCATCAGAAATATTACCTCTGTGCCCTGAGCCTGATATATCTGATTTCTTATAGAAGTTGGAGCCAGCTGTCCAAATACCCTACAAATAACATTCCCTGGATCAACGATGGCATCTTCTGTCACTGCAGCAGACACTGGCTCTATTCAGTTTACACACATTGCATTTAGAGATTCAATTGCTCACAGTATCATCAGCAAATAAACAATTCATTCCATTGTAATCTGCAAAAGGCACTGTTTTAGGGGTTGCATATGTTTACATCAACATTTATTCATGTGTATTCGGAAAGGTTGATGGAAATGGCAAAATTTGAAATAATTTCTTCAATTTGCTAAGCTAAGCTACGCCCTAAAAGGCCGTTTTTCTGTCAGGTCAGTTCCTGTATTGAGTGCTGGCTATCAGCAACCAAATGCCACTGATTTTTCTACTAGTGGAATGTAATGTGTCCATGTGAGTAAAAACAAGAACTTTCAGATAAAAACGGGAACCTTCTGTTACAACTGCCAGAGGCAGACAACCTCTGGCCTAGTCAACACATTTTAACACATTATATCAATAACAATCAGTCTAATTAAAATAATACAAAGTGAAGCCTAAACATATAAACACAAATATATATCAATCGTGAAGAGGTACTGTCTTTAAATATTTTTCTTACTATAAATTTATATACTAAAAAATTCCAAGGAAGGGAATATAACTAACTGCTATTGGTAGAAAACAATGTGGCAAAGTTTAGAAGATACTAATAACTTCATAAGGATCGAGTGACTTGCTGAGTTCAGGCTGCAGTCAGTGGATAAAACACATTCCACCTGCTGGCTGAGCCTGAAGACACCTCGCCCCGTTAGCGGAGCTACCTGCCCCGAATTCTCAGAATTCTGACTTTCAATCTTACAAGATTAAAGTCAGAATTGTTTTTATTTTTATTTTTATTTCTTCAGTGGCCCTAGTCCTCTTCTGTAGAAAGCAGGCCAAAGGTGAAACTCTTTCTCTTGTTCTTGGTTATACTAGAAAACATTTGTTGTGTGTTTTCCTACATGGTAACCATATGCTGGCAGCTCTTGTATAATATTTGCTCTTTACGCTGGGATTTACATCCATATAATGCTTGAGTTTCTGTTATCAGAGAATAATGATTGCCAATTAGCTAGAATGTGTTTGTTTGGTGTGCCCTGTGTGGAGCTGGTAGCTGTTTGCAGGTCGGTTATCGCCTGAAGGACAGCCAATAGCTTTATTTGTGCAGACTGCATCTGCCATGTTGTTGTTTGGATAGAGGTGGAGAAAAGAAAAAAAACTGTGGCATGACAACTCTGAGTTTTTTTTAATTCTAAAACATTGTGCCAAAAGTCCGCTGACAAAATAACACTGCACCTCCCACTTAGCCTGGTTTCCTTCCCCTCCTCCAGACTGTATCAGGGGACCTGATGATCCGCAACATCCAGCTGAGCCATGGAGGGAAGTACGTGTGCGTCATCGACACGGACGTGGAGAGCCTGTCCACCTCTGCCATCCTGGTTGTCAAAGGTAACCCTGGCTGATTCCAGCGGCTTGTTTGCACACGCCAATTCGAGAATAACCTTGTGTGTTTACTTAGAGGTAGAAGTCCTTCCAAAGTGAAAGACGTCTGACAGATTGGTGAGAAAAATCCCCTAGGCTCTCCATGGGGAAAAAGAAATTGTGCAGGAAAGCAAAAAAAATTAAAAAGATGGACATCGCCGGAGCCCAACTTCTGTCAGCTTCAATTAATATCATATAAATACTGCTGATATGTTAAAATTGACTGACAGTGGCATGGGCAGCCCTGGGTTGAGTCGCGCTGCAGTACATTTGTTTTCTGCTTGCTGCATTGAGCACAGCGAGCAGGCTGAGCCCAGATTATCTCACTGACAGCCTTGTTCTTAATAAACCTTTATAGCTGCGCCAGGTGCTTTGAGGAGACAATGTTTATCACAGAAAATGACCATAATTAGCTCATTTGCACATCGGAAAATGTCATGGAGAACATTTGAAAAGCAGAGCACCATGGAGAAGAATGACACACGGTCACCAGAGTGTCCTCAGTTTTGAACAAACAGCCCACCCAATTTGTCAGTACAACAATTAGTTCACACACAACACACACAGTGTCAACACACACCAGGTTTGGATCTTAATTAAAGTGAAAATAAAAGCCTAAATATGTATGGTGAGAAATTTGGTTCAACATTGTAATAACTGGACATGTTTAAAAAATGTAAATGACATGGTAAATTCTATCAAAACTTAGCTTTTGTGAATCATTTTTCAAAGTCTCATTTTTGAAATGCTTTTTTTTTCTTCAAATTTTTATTTTTGAAATTATGAAATTATGAGATATTTTTGTTTGAGCTGCATTTTTAAAATGATGTTCAAAATACCAGGCATACAAAATAAAATTGCAGTAATTTTGGAAGAAATTTCTACCATAGATATATAAATCGGCAAATTCTTTTAGGCTTCTTGAAATGGGTGATCACCTTTTCTTATTCCATGTCTGATGTCTCCAGGTCCTCCAGGCCCTCCGGACAAAGTGTCAGTGGAGGAAATCACAGACAGCACAGCCCAGCTGTCCTGGACGCCCGGAAGAGACAACGGCAGCCCCATAACGGGCTACATCGTTCAGGCTCGCACACCGTTCACTGTGGGCTGGCAGGCCATAGACACAGGTATCCCAATCGGCTGTCCTTGTTGCATTCATGAACAGTATATTTGTGCAGGCGTTTTTAAATTTTTTTTTGTCTCAATACAATTTATTTATTTATTTTTCCAGTCCCGGAGGTTGTCAATGGCAACATGCTAACTGCCACTGTGGTCGGTCTGAATGCCTGGGTGGAGTACGAGTTCAGGGTGGTGGCCCGGAATGTTGTGGGCCTCGGAGAGCCGAGTCCAGCTTCGGCCAAGACCAGAACAGAAGATGCTAGTATGTAAAACTATCTTCTATTCAGATTCAATTCAGATTGGGTGTTTGCATATTTTAGTCAAATTTTAGTCAGAGACAGCTTGTGTGGGTAATTTTTTAAATTTTTTTCTGAAGACAAGTTCACACACAACACAAAGTGTATGAAAATGTGGGACTTATACTTTAGAGAAGAACCAAAGATGTTTTCTAAATGGATATGATAAAATTAGAGCGCCTTCTCTGGCTTAAGATATCTATAAAAATATGGGAATGTTTTTATCATTTCCAGGTCTAGAAGAATTGAGAGGTTAGTGCAAATCATAATAAATAGCACCTAATTATCACCCTACTTGGTTAAAAAGAGCAGTGACACCTTCTTGACAAAGAGAAAAAATTTTAACAGCAGTTCCAAAAAAACATTTGAGATGCTAAATTTACTTTTAGAAATATTTTTGCATACAAACTATTGTGACATTTGTAGAAAGCCATTAACACTAACCTTAAACTTCAAAGAAGCACCAACAACAGAGTATCAAAAAAAATGAATTACCTGCTACAATTATAAACCCGTAAGAGAGGTAGAGGGAGAAGTGAAAGGTCATCAGTTGTCTTGAACGCCAAGTTAAAGGGAAAATGTTCCTGTCAGTCAGAGCTTCGCACAACAACCCTTTAGTTCCTCCGTCCACTCTGCATGTTGTTGAAGCACACATTGCTGTCGGTCGATTGGTCTGTTTAAACAGCTGTCAGAGCTGGAGGGTGGAGTTTGTACTTTACACTCCAAAGCAATACAACATTGTCTGATTAAGATAAACATTTTCCTTTAGAAATCCTAACCTTACCGCTTATGATAAATAATCGGTAAATAACAGATTACAGTTTAATCCTGCTGTTTACTGAATTAAACAACAGGAAACAGAAAGAGTAGTCTGCCTTAAGGGGCAGTAGTATGTAAAACTGTTATGTTTTAGCTTTACATAATGTTATAATGTCCAAACATACCTGGAGTGTTGTCTTGATCCTTTCATGCATGTTTGTGGCAACCATTCAGCTGTGCAAAATGCCTGGTAAAAATGTTGTTGAAGGGATAATAGAGAAGCCATGTTGTGATGGTTTCCTGAAGGCGGAGTATCAGAAAGAGCAGGAGTTTCTTAAAGAGACATAGGTCCAATTACAAGATATTTTTAAAGTCATTTTGAAATATATTTAGGATTTTTACAACAACTAACAGTTAATGGCTCCATTAGCTTGGAAAACATTTGATGCCTCCCCTTTAAGAGTTAGTTTGTAGAAAAAACATGATGGTATCAATATTATGGCAGGTAATGACTTTATCTGCTGACATTTAACAGCAGTTAAGCAGACACTAACTAGGTTTAATTGCATCTAATTTGTCACTTTGACAAATTACAGTGTACACATCCAGCTCATGAGATGAAGCATCATATTAGTTTCTGACAAAACTAGATCTTAGAAATATTATTTTCCATTTATTGTTTTTATAAACAGTGTAAAGGTTTCACAGATTGCAAACTGTGCACTAAATAGTCTGCAATCAGTCCAACACACTCTTGTGTATCTGGGTTGTAACCCTAAACCTCACGCTAAAACCAGCTGAAATTTGCAGATCTGGTTGATCATTGTCAGTGTTTTAGTCCTTGAGCAACACAGACTTAACTTGAACAAGAAGTATTGCAGGGTAAGACCCCTAAAGGTGACCTCAAAGTTAAAGGCGAAGGAAACAGGAAATCCAATAAAAATTTGCTTTTCATTGAACAAAACACCGATGGTAATCCAATTCTAACAGAGGTTACTAAAGCAGGGCTGCTCATACAGACTGAGTGGTCACCTCCCCACAACATGCTACACTGCACAAACAGGCAAATGGGAGTAGGAACATATTGAGCTGAGTCAAAATGTCATGGAAAGATATGAATGTTGGCTTGCTGGGCTTGCACCGTGACATTTGGCCAACGTCTGTAATTCAGAACTCAGCGGAAGTATTACGGGAGTATCTGTCTCCGGATGCCTCGACATAAGGCTGCGTGTGCATTTCAGGTTTTCCGTGGAGCTTTGTAAACTGCGTTCTAATTGCTTCCCCCTTTGGGTCTTTACCTCTTAGTTCCTGATACAGCTCCCACTGATGTTGGAGGTGGAGGCGGCACAAAGTCTGAATTAGTGATAACATGGGAGGTAAGTCATCTGTCACATTTTTTACGCTTCTCTCTGTCGGCAAGTAATGGTTTTGCTTAATTGTGCAGAATTGAGTGGAGCAATTTTATGACCTACATTAGAGGGGAGACACCCCTCATCTGGCTCAGCTACAGAGAGCTAATTCTCTCTCCAAAAAGAGAGCACTTCCTTCTGAAGGGCTTTGCACTTTAGCTACAATTACCAAACCACACAGGAGGAAAAGATAAGGTAAAAAAAGGTGACCGAGGAGACGGACGGAGGAAGTGGGGATATATCTGTTCCCCTAAAAGCCCCAGAGACAAGGCCTAGTCTGTTTCTTTTGCCTGTATGCGTTTTAATATCACTATAGTTTTGTGTTTCACTCCCAGCCTCTGCCTGAGGAACTGCAGAATGGCGACGGCTTCGGCTACGTTGTGGCCTTCAGGTCAGCTGGCGCGGTCACGTGGACGCGGGCGGTGGTCTCAGCGCCCACTGTGTCTCGCTATGTGCTTCGCAACGACACCATCCCGCCCTTCTCGCCGTTCGACATCAAGGTGGCGGCCTACAACAACCGAGGGGAAGGGCCGTTCAGCTTCATAGCCACGGTGTACTCGGCGGAAGACGGTATGCTGGAAAACAAGCCATAATCTCTCTCTCTCCTTACGATGGCAACCTTGAATAGTGATGATTTTTTTCTCCGTCTGCTGTTATTTCCCTCCTCCCACCCTCCCTCTCTCTGAAAGCGCTGAATGTCAACTTGATATTAGTTATCTTGCTGGTAGATTACAGGAAATCCTTGCAGACACTTACCACACGGCGCTGTCAGGGAGGTATCCCGTTAATTGAATTTGCTGGGCAGATAGTCTTCCCTTATGTCAGTCACAGATCCCATTAAAAAGAAAGCTCAGGAAATAGCTTCTCAGTGAGAACTACAGGTCTATTCAATGCCTTCCCCTCTTTTTGCTATTAGTGTGTTTGATGGTGTTGGATGAGGCTTTGGGATCCTCACTACTGTTTCTGCTCTGTTCCTGCAGTCCCCAGTGTGGCTCCTAAGAAGGTGAGGGCCCGGAGTTTGTCGGCAGC
This sequence comes from Alfaro cultratus, assembly GCA_903066825.1. Classification (NCBI taxonomy): domain Eukaryota; kingdom Metazoa; phylum Chordata; class Actinopteri; order Cyprinodontiformes; family Poeciliidae; genus Alfaro; species Alfaro cultratus. Next base: position 10,355 of record CAEFZX010029896.1, read on the forward strand.
AGAGATTGAAGTGATCTGGGAAACTCTCCCTTCCCTCCCAGAAAGAATTCTTGGATATGAGGTATGACTCATGGAGAGATATCTCCTGCATAATATGATAATGGAACATTTCTCTGAAGCTTGTTTGTTAGATTTAAAGAGGCAGTATCAAGTAAAATTGACTTTTTTAGCTTTACATGATGTTATAATGTTATTACCTAAACAAAAACATATCTGGAGTGTTGCTTTGATTCTCTCCTGCATGTTTGAGAAATCCTTTTATCTTCATGGTAACCATTTGGCTTCTCCAGACTAGCCAGCATCAATTAGCAAACACCTGGTGGAACTCCACATTTACTGAGCTCTTTATAGGAGTTACCTCTCAGTGAAATGCTAGTAAAAACATTGTTAAAGGGTTAAAGGAGGAGCCATGTTGTGATCATTCCTGAGGGCGGAGTTTTCCTAAAGAGCCAGAGGCCCAATTTCAAGACGTTAAATTGGGAAGTAAAACTTATTTAAAGTCATATTTGATGTAAACAGAATTCTTTGGAAAAGACAAAATACTGCCACTTTAAAGCAATCTTTTTGGTTCTTTTTCTGTTCTTCTGTCTTCAGTTTAATGTGTGTCTTGTTACACATATATTATGGATATTATGCAATCCACCTGTGCAAAGTAGTTAATATTTAAGATGTGGATGGAATAATATTTGTTCTTTTTTGCAGAGTATATAAACCTGAAAGGTGTAGCGTACATTTCTGCTTTATTCATTTACCCCTAAGTTAAATTAAAACATGTGCCTTTCACTGAACAGGAAGCTTGTTCCAGGTTGTTGATGCATAAAAACTGAAGTACAGTAAACAAAGTCCACTTGCTCATCTGTGAGAATCTCAAAAGTAACTTTATTTGTTGCGTTGCAGTTTCTACTATTCATTAAATGCATCCGGACAGAGCAACCTGCATGTGCAAAAGAAGAACATAGCACGCTAACTAAAAGAAAGAGTAAATAAAAGCAATGGCTTTTTTTGGAGCATTTACTGAAACGTTTGTCTGTTTTGTCTGTTTGGGTGCGTAGTCGGAGCTAAGAGTGGTGGGATGCACTTCACTGGTGGACTTCATCTGCATCTGGCACAATTTAGATTTTTGGGGGAGTGAAAAGATCAGAACTAAGCCCTTCAGGCTGGAATGAAAAAGTCAAATATGGGTAAAAGTTTTGATTTGGGACACATTTGCCTGCCAGGTGAATGTAGCCTTAGAGAACATTAGAGAATGAACAGCATCATGAGGAACAGTCAGGTCCATACCAGCCCAAATTTGCATATTAGTGCCACTCTAGTTACATTAATTTGCGGCTTTCATTACAGCACAAAAGTGCTTTAATAATTAAAAATGGACATCTTATTTTACAGAGTTTATTTCTACAAAACTCTAGAAAACTCTGTTATGGTCTGACTCTCGAACCATAACAAATTAAAGGGAAGCAACGCATGGGATAAGTTAAAATTAGATTTCTTAAACAAAAATCATAACTGGCTGGAGAGGAGAGGGAGAAAGGGGAGCGAGGGGCAAGGAGACAGAAAGAATGGGTGGGAGAAAGAATGATGAGTCTTAAGCTGGATCTGATGTCATTCTGGAGACATTGGCCAGCTGCCTCCGTTTTCAATCAGCATCAATTAGAGAGAAGAAAGGCCTTCGGTCATCCTTGTACCTCATAGTGAAACACTGCTTTGTGTTGCTCTGTCACATAAAATTTTAAGTAAATACATTGAAATTTGCAGTAATGTCACAAAATACAGAAAAATACAGGGTGGGATGAGTACTTCTGCAGGACACTGTGTGTAGTTCTTTTTTATGTGGATCTACATGAACATTTTGTTTTTGACTTCAGAAATTTGGCACACTGCCAACAAAAGCCCTGCAAAAAGAAATACAAACCTTATTTTATTTTCACAGATGCAAAGCGTCCCTGACTGTTTTTATTCCCCCATGGCTCTCTGAATATTTGTCACCTCCAGCCCGCCTCTTAAAGCAGCCTTGTTGCCATAGCACTGGCCTCATTGTCCTTTCTGACCAGCAGACCTCCCACCATAAAGCGACAGACCTATTTACAACATAGCTGGAGTGCTTATGCTGAACCACATGTTGGATTGCAGCTCCAATTAAAATCCAAATCAAGTCCTCTCTGGGGGATAATGTTACTGTAAATGGCACTCTGCTATTTTTCATTTGTTGGTTTTAACTAATTACAAACTAGGAAAACTCTAAATAGTGAAAAAAAATATATAAAAAAGTGAGTATTCCTAGAGGAACACTATAAATAAATTATTTATTGAGTTAGATTTCATGTTAGCTAGTAACATCATAAAGTAAGCCAAAACCTGCCAGTATGTTTGAATAATTCCTGAATCATCTACCCGAAGTTAAACATTGTTGTTTACTGTGACTTTTTTCTATTTAAAATTGTTCCATTAAGTTCATTCATCCCCGTTCGTTTTCGCAATCCAGGTTATTAAAAAAAAAATTTAAAAAATAAAAAACAGATGAATATTTTTGACCCACCAAACCCCTGGCTGTAAGACCCAGATGGCTTACAGGATATACTGTATATTACTAATTTACACTCCACTTGTGAAAAATGTTTTATTCATTTCCCCGTCTTTGTCTCTTCATCTGAAATACAAACAGTATTCCGCATGTGATGATATATTCCTTTAAATTTTAATACCATAATCAAAAGCGCCAGTGAAATTATGCCACATCTTTTTTCCCCTCTTCCTTCTTTCCTTTTTAGGTGATGTACTGGGAAGACGACACCAAGCCTGACACTGTTGGCAAAGTGCGGATAACAGGGAACTACACACAGGTGAACATCACGGGGCTGAAAGCCAACACGGTGTACTACCTCTCTGTGGCTGCCTTCAACACGGCCGGGCCCGGGCCGCAGTCACCGCCCATCAACAACACCACCAGGAAACCATGTGAGTCATGCCGGAGTGGCGCCTTCTGCGTTTTCAACAACTTCTTTAAAGAACTCTGTTAGAAGAGCTTCCTGAAAGCTCTAAAGTGTTTTCACACCTGATAGTCCGCTAGACTAGGTACAATTAGGACCAAAATTGCAACATTTGTTCCATTTTCAGCTGCTGGGTTCTCTTTCACACTGCACTGTGTCAAATGAACCAAACTATTTGAAAAACCTGATCACACCAAACGGTTGTAGGATCACTGCACTTATGCTTTTAGCTGCACCTACAAGATCACAAAATCTTTGTGAAGATTTGTGTCTACACAAATCCTCTTTGTGAAGACACAAAGAAAATGTGTCTTCTTCAGAGATTTTGTGTCTCTGAAGAAGACACATTGAGTACAATTTCTTTCTTCACATAATGTAAAAAATAATAATAATACAGAAGCATCAGATTTTAGTAGTTGTGGGATTTCTCTTTTGCCTGTGGTAAAACACCATGAACCATTTGGTTCTTTTTTTTGTTAGTTAATAAAAATCAGCTAAAATCTGGACATCTTGTGAAGATGCTTCACAAGATGCAGGTAGATGCATTTCCTCTACAGAGAAACGTTTCCTTTACTGACCTGGGCTGAAAGGTCGCTCAGCGGGGAAGAAGCCATTACTCCTAAAGAAACATAAAAAACCCCAACAAGATTTCAGTTTGCAAATGCACACAGAGACAAAGACACTCACTTTTATCTTGTAACAGAAATAAAAAATGACCGAAAAGATGGATGCTTGTCCCACCCCAACTGTGATGTATGAGGGTGGCAGCATCATGCTGTGGGCCTGTTTTGCTGCACTTCATAAAATAAGTGGCATCATGAATAAAGTACATTATGTTGAAATATTGAGCAACATCTAAAGCCAGGAAGATAAAGCTCAGGTAGAAATGGGTCTTCCAGATGGACAGTTACACTAGCCATGCAGCCAAAGTGGCTATAAAATGACCTATGGATAACAAAGTCCATATTTTGCCATCATTCTGATGGAGAAATCGTGGTAGATCGGAAAAAGCATCTGAAAGTGAGCAAACTACTGTGAGAAGCTTGTTTAAAGAAACCAAAAGGTTTTGACCCAAGTTTCTTTTTGAAGACATCAATAAGTAAATCTCTGATAGACTCTCATTATTTTGGCACAGAAATGTTGGTAATTCTGATTGTCAAACTGGAGTGATTAGGTCTGAAAATATGTCTTTTTATTGGTGTATGTAAACTTCTGGTTTGAATTACAACCAGGTCATAATTAACATATATCTTTACCTCTGATTTTCTTTTCCAGCGCCAGACAGGGCTCCGCTCAACATACAATGGAGCATGATTGGCTCCTCGCTAACGCTGCACTGGGACCCTGTAGTTGCCACGGAGACCGAGTCAAAGGTGACCGGATATCTGGTAGGTTCTGGTTTGTTCCAAACCGCCCCCTGATTTATCCACTGATCATTTTTATCAGTTGCAGTAGTTTAATTTTGTAAACGCCTGGTTGTCCAGGTGATACTGAAGAGACACCGATACAACGACATCCACACCACCTTCACCAACAGAACCTCAGCCGAGCTCAGCCTCTCGGCCGGCGACAACTATCTCATCCAGATCAAGGTTCTGAGCGAAGGCGGCGAAGGCGTGGGGAGTGAACCCATACACATCCACAAATTAAGTGAGATAACTTTGCATCCCGTCCCGTTTTTTTTTTTGTTGTTGTTGTTGTTTGTTTTTTTTGACCGGTGCTGAAGTTTAGTTGTGGATTTATCCATCCAGACAGGAAAAGTAATTTTGCTTCATTGGATCTGTTTCCAACCAAGTGTAATAGACTTATTTTCAGCATAAGAAAAGCAACCTTTTTTCCAAACGCGTTCACTGTGTCATCCATCTCTGCCATTGGGTTATTATTCCTTGTTGAGTGGCTGCACAGGGCTGCAGCATATAAAGCAGGGCTGTGCTCCCATCTCACTGCACAGCTACATTGTGAGGCAACTTCGGCTTGCCGGGCTCCTCTTTGATGTGGTACAAACTTTATCTTCCTCTGGATGCTTTAATAGCCTCTCCTGTTGAAAGCTTCGTCTAGTCTAGATATGGAGAAGAAGAAAAATCACTTTTGCCTTTTGATTTATGATGACTTGTTAGATCTAGAGGGTTATTTTATTTTTGCGTCTAGGTGGGATTAGTATTTCTAATCCAGAGTGACCATGCAACTTTAAAAAGTCTTAAATTTGTGTATCTAAAATAAAAATTCTAGAATGTTTCCACGAAACCGCAGCCTGAAAACTTCCTGCATCTTCAGAAGTTGATTGGGAAAAAGTTCAACGTTTAGACGGCACAGCCAAGACACTTTGAGTCAGCTGCAGTTGTCATGCCAGGCCTCTAGATGGCACTGTGATTTTAGCATATCAGTGAACGCTTTCGACCGTTAGCTTCCTGTAAACAGTAATTCATCTTCCATGATCTAAGCACTTATGTAACACATATGTTCTGTATCAGAAATTGAACAGATTAAGTAGCACAATGCTAACTGCAATTGTTTTTGTCATTATCTGCCTGTGTTGTAGATAAGTTGTATGTTCTGCGCATGTGGACTTCCACACCTCCAGGGGGGGTGTCACAGAAAAGACTTAAGCCTTAAAATGTGTTAAATTCATTTGAAAAGTAAATTAGCTCTAAATTTGTTAATTACCGGTTTAAATTTGATCATAAAAAGATTATTTAATCTCATATATGTTTTTTATTTTTTTTCTGGCAAGACATAACTGTCAGGCAAATGTTTGAGTGGCGCACAGACATCTTGATTGCGTTCTGTGACTCAGGGTATTTGAGACGACTGCAAACTAGCTGCTAATTAACCATAGCTTTTTAGTTAGCTTTTTTGCATCTTACTCTGTCATGGGTGATGGGATCGACACATGGGGATACAGAAACGCTTCATCATGTAAGTTCCATTAAAAATGAACCAAGGGAGCGACATTGAATCCCATTTGTCCATCCATTAAGTCCAAGTTTACTGCCAGTTGTTTAGGCGATGTTTGTTCATTTCTGTTGCCAAAACATACAAGGCTTGTGAACCCCAGAAATTTCACAATTTTTGCTATCCTATTATTTTCATATAGTAGGATCCTCAGCACTTATGTAATCCATTATTATAAATACCCCTTATATATCTAGTTTTTTCTGGTCTTAAATTTCCCTCAAGATTTAATTAGTCTTAAAAAGTTGTAGGTTTTACTTGCTCAAACCTCTTACCAACTCTGCTGGGTTTCTGTTGCAGGCATGGGAGCTCGGGGTTCTGGAGCCAGCGGTCTCAGACGGTTGTCTTGCTCCTTGGTCCTTACTGGTGCATTCTTATGCTCCGTCTGGTGATGTTACGCCTCCGCCTGTCTTCTGTCATTCCTTCATTTAGCTTAAACCCCCTAAGATGGATAAAGATCCAGGTTTCAGAAGGGCGAAACGAACCAGACCACACTGAACTTTGTTTAAATAGCCATCCAAAAGACAAGTGACGAATCACTTGCATGATATATTTTTTTCTTGCTTGCAACTTCTTCCTTTGACAAAAAAGTGCCACCGTCCACAAGATTTAATTTTTGTAGTTGCTTTTGTGTCCCGAATTAACCTTGGTTCATGATTTTAGAGATGGAATTGCCTTAAAATCCACTTTGATGAAATGGTCCATACCAAAGTAGGTAACAGTGGCTGCTCCAACCTTAAACAAACATGTTTGCAAAAAAAAATAATAAATTTCTCATCACAATGTAGTTTACATATTAATCATTGGCTGCGCCCATAATTGAGCTTGGCAGGTTAACCTAAAAGCTAAAAGCATTTATTCAGAGCATGTGGTTCACCAAACTGGTGGTAATGCCTTGGAAAACTATTCACACCCTTTGAACTTTTTCTAATTTTGTCAGAAAATCAATCAGTATGTTTTTATTAATATCTCATTTGACAGACTAAACAAGTGGAGCACATTAAATGGAAGGAACTTGATGAATTGCTTTCAAAAACTTACTAGCGATTCACTGATATGAAAATTTGGGTGGATATCTGATATTAATATTGCTGGCAAGCTGTTAATAAACCTTTGCTAGCTAACTAGATGCTTTTTTGCATCTATTGTTGGTAAGTGTAACTGATGGTCAGTTGGGCTGGATGAAATTCGTCTTTGCCACCTTCTCACTTGTGTTGGAACCCAGTCAACGTTACGGGCATTTTGGGCAAAAAAGCTCAGCTCTACTACATTTAACCACAAAATATGTAATTGTCTCATGATTCAAGTCTTAAATTGCATTCATACTGGTCTTAAAAAGTCTCCCCAGTTATGTGCTACTTTGTGTTGACCTATTTCATAAAATGCAAACAAAATTCATTTTATTAATGTGACAATTTAAAAAAATAAATAAAAATAAGAAAAAAAATTTTTCAAGGGGTTTGGATACTATTGCAAGGTTCTGAAGTCATATCCATTGCAGCTATGAAAAGCTTTCCCAGGCTTTGTCAAATATACGAATGCTGCATAATTGATCAGCTGTGCCTGAAACCCACTTATCTCTGACGACTGAAATATTATTAAATCTGTTAGAGTCACAGGCTCGTGAGCTTTAGACCCCTTCCACAACACTCTGATAGATCTTGGCATTTTGCTCTCCATCTCATGCTCCTCTAAATAATTAATGCCTATCACACTCTGCATTCTAAGTCCAGTGGGAAAAAAAAAAAGAAGAGCTGACGTGTGGTGTAGCTACATCGAGCCGATCTCTCTTGTACTGTTCCATCCCTACATAGAGATGGCCGGGTTCTACGATGAGCACCTGCCACTGCACACAATGGACCGCCAGATAACAGTGCCTTCACTAAAGCTTCGCCCCAGCGTTTTTCTTTCTTTCTTCTCCCTTTTAGATAGAGTACAGAAGGATTCATGTTGCGACAGGGGAATTGTTTGCTTTTCTGAAGAGTATCACCAACAAAAGACAGGAAGCTCAGAATGTAAGAAGCAGGCCCCCATCAGAAATGGCTGATTAAATTTTCATCAGGGCAGGGAGCATCTTTGATGAAAATAAAGGTCGGCTGATTCACAAAAGCTTCAATAGTTTTCAATTTTCGGTCGTAGTGTTTACGACCTGGAGCATAATAAACGTACCACTTCATCTGTCTCATGATTTAGGAGCTATTAATGTATGGGTTAATGACAGGGTCTTGAGTGTAAGCGGTGTGCAAGGTGTGGCTGTCTAAAATCACAGCCAGCCCCACATTTTACCTCCATGTGTTGAACTCGCAGGGCTGAAGAGCTAACACAGGAACATTAGTGCGTCATCTGAACTGGAACCGAGGTTTGACTCGTTTGGTCCAGGCAACGTCAGCCTGGAAGGATGGACGGTTGAACTTTGAAAATTGAATTATTGTGCCTTTGCCAAATGTTGGGGTTATGTATAGTCCTAAGCTTACAGCCTTTTTTGTTTTTGTCTGGATTTTGAACTTTCTAACCCTCCCAAAAAACCTCAGTCAAACAGAAGCACAAGGACTTGTCGGCGACTGGAAGTTGTCACGCAGGCGTCTAAGCAAGTGTTGTGGGACACCAGAGGAATCATAAAGCTCCAAACAGCCGACGTGATCAGGCTGTTGTATCTGCTCCTCTGACTGGATTCATAAAACTCTGCACTCGTTGATTAGACTCCTGCAGACCAGTCAATGGGTTATTGATTTTCCTGGCCCATTATTGCGGCTGTCACAATTCGGCCGTTTGACTGACTGATGGCCGAGCCCTTATGCACCTGTTCTATTGTGTTACAGTCTGTAATGTTTTAAATGTTTTCCACCATTTCCACTGCCTCTTTCCTTTTTGACGACTTTGAAGTCATTCTTTTTCTTTTATTGTTTTTGCGATGAACAGAAAAAATCCAATTCCAGGTTATTTTCTCAGATTTTTTTTTGGAAGCTTCCTTTCTTTCCATTTAGAGCCATATTTTCAATATAGTGGTGAATTGTGAATTGGAGTATTGACCTGAAATCGACTATCTAGTTTGCTCTTTTGAGTTACATGTTATAACAAACCCAACAGTAGCTGCGTTTCCATTACAAATGGGCGCAGAATTTTGAGCTTTAGACGCCTTCCACAACACTCTGATAGAGGGTTGTGTTAGTTTTTGATATTAATATAGAAAAAACAGAATTTCACAATTGCAGTGTTTCCATTAAATAAGACACATGAATAAATCTGTTTATGCGATAAGTCATTAAATATGCAGCGCCATCCTCCTCCAACTACTTCTTGTTGTCTTCTTCATGGGTTGTGCCAGTGCCAACATCTGGTTGTTGATTATTTGACCCGTGTGAGGAGAAAAAAGTGTTTCCATTGAAGTTTTCAGAAATAAACGTCTAAAAAGCCATCTCATTAGAGCACCAAAACTTTTTTTTTTTTTTTTTTGAAATTGCCATTTTTGCATTATGCAAATTTATTTTCCAAATGTCAAATTGCACAATTCTGATGGAAACACAGCTACTGTTCTCTTACGGTAGTTGAGCTGTTTGTATTATTGTCAGTAGTGTATGAAGCCAGTCACACTAGGTCTTAAAAACTGTAACAACCACCTTTAGACTTGCTTTGTCCATTGAAATCAAGTTGTTTTTTTTTTTTTTACCTACATTAATGTTTTTGAAAGATTTGAACAACTGACAATTGATCACACTAATATTACTATGCATCTGGTAATATCTACTTTAATTCAACTCTAAATATTAATTTACTTCTATATTAATAACCAGTATTTTGTTTTATCAATATATGAGTTTAATTTCCGAATACCACAACTGCTAATGAGCTTTATTAACCTTCAGCTTGTAAGTCAATTAGCACCATAATATTTATTTGTTAGTGTAGCAGTGAGTTTTTTAATAATGCAGTGTACATCAAGTGTGGGTTGACTTATCTGGTGTGAATTCACTCTATGTGTGCTCAATATTTAGACAATATTGAGCACACATAGCATTTTTTCATCATTTTTGGGTTTAAATCTTAAATATGTAAGTCATAGAATCTTTCCTTGTCATTCTTTTTAATTGTCCAAGTGACCCTAATACTCTGTTTTACATCTCAAAGTTGCTGTCACAGAAACGATAGAAAAATTAATCTTATAAAATAAATAGTTTTTAGCCAGCTTGATGTTATGTCATCAAGCTGGCTAAAAACCCTAATATACAGGCAAACAACTTCAGGACTGTTTCTTTCCTTACTTCAAAATACAAGTCTCAAAAATAGGCAAAACTGAAACAGCAGCTTCACTTTTTCAAGAAATAGTGTGTCTTTTTAGGATCACAAAATCTTATGCCACATAATCTACATCTCATAGCAAATCTGCTTTTTCTTTCCAGTTGGGACTCCAGCCATGTTTTCCAGACCTAAACAGTCCTAAAAACAGTAAAAATGTATAATTCAACCACCAGATGTGGTCAGTTTGTTTGATTAGCTTCATTTTATTTTCCTTTTTCTTCATACTTTGTTTTCTGATATTAATTTTTGCTAAGTACAGCTCAACATCAACATTTGACACTGTACAGTTTTCTGTTGTGACTCGGCTTCAAAGCTCTTTGGTAAAAGTGGTCTACTGAATTTCCAAAGGAAGTACCCTAAGTGTCAAATAGTATGCTAACATGTTCATATTTTACATTGTGCAACTGTAGGCAGGGTTTTTTGCCATTATTTTCTGTTAAAACATAGTTGCATTTAAGCCTAATGTCTTTAATGTCTTCTCATGCTCAAATAAGGAAAAAAAAAAAGTAGTTTTTTTTCCTGTCCTTGTGCTTTAATTAATGCTACAAAGTACAATCTAAAAGGAAGAAAGTGAGCTTTATGGATTAAAACTAAAATTATCACAGAGAAGCAAGATGTCTATTAATATCCACAAGGTCCGTACAGATAGTTAGCTTCTGTGGTTGGAAGGAAGGAGACAGTGTATAATGTATATAGCTTGCATATGATTTTTAAAACATGGCCATCAAAGACAACCTTACTTCTTTTATATAGTGTGTTCTCTGGCTTTAATACTGATGTATTAATCAATTATCTCTGTGAGATACTGACATGTAGAGTGGCATTTTCATATTGAAAAGTAACTGTATTGTCTTGTATACTAAAATTGTGCATGGTAATAATTGTTAATTTGTGTTCTTTTTTCTATAACTGTAACTTAGTAAAAATGTTCATTCCAACCAATGTTGCCTGTCTTCATTAATGAAAGATATACCTGCAGGCTGTAGGCAGCCAGTCTATGCATAATAAAGAATAAGTATTTATAAAACAACATATAGGTCCAATTTGCGGTGAAAAACAATTAGGCTTTGAAATTTGTTTACAGAAGAATGCAGTGGTGGAAATACTTCTGCTTCTGTGCTAATACCAGAGCAAATTTTCTTTTTTGGTGCGTTATCGTTCTTGCTAAATTTTAAAACATTTTGCACACTTAGCTTGTTTTTTAAACTTTCAGTTGAATAAAATTCAACATCTCTGTTGAGGTTTTTGTTGTCGACTGTGAAGAATTCTAGTAGTTAGAAGTTTACATTCACTCTCTTATTTTGAAGTGGGTGAAGACTGTTTCCTCTTCTCGTTTTCTCCACCCCTGAAACAGTGGAAAGTAATGACACTTACTTTGTACCCAGAAAGGGCTGCTAGTTTGTAAGCTAAATATAAGCTAATAAGTGTCTCTGTGGACGTTTTATTAAAAATGCTCCATAAAGAATAAACAGTTTAAAATCTATTGACTAAAGCACTATTGTGGTCAATTAGGCTAAGTCTGAGATAAAACTGAAAGTGTTCCAAAGAATCACTTCCTGAAGCGCTAACCGTTCTGATAGGCAGGCAATAACAAATTTTACCCAGCTGAGCACAATGCTATGTTGTAGCACATCAGGATGGCTGGATTTAGCGCTTCACCATTAGCTTCCATTGAATACCATGTTGGTAGCAGAACTGTTTATGATTAGTGCCTTAGGGTTAGCATAGCTAACTTTGTAGTTAGCAGTGCCCACCACAGGAAGATTGTCTAGTCATTCACTGAGTTTTTTCTAAAAATCATATGTTTGATCATTATTATTGCATAATAATACAGGAACCTGGAATTTGGAATAAGAAAACTACTTTCCTTCCATCAAAGATAACAGTTTGGATCAGAAGAGTGAAACTGTGGTAAATGTTTAATTGAAATAATTTCACATATTGTTTATATTCCCATGCCAAATTATTCTTCATGGTGTAAAAGATCACTACTTATTTCTTTTATTACATCACATTAGCTAACAATTACTTTGATGTTTTAATACATAAGCTAATAAATCATCTAAGGACATAATATCAAAACTTAATCTAAAAAAAAACATTAGAAAACACTTGTTAAAATATTAATAGTTTAATTATTTATTGTTTTAACATTGGTTAATGCCTTGTGATTTTGTGGCACTTTGAGATTTACATGTAGAGTGCTTCATCAATGAATTATTATTATTATTATTATTATTATTATTATTATTATTATTACATTTTGGCTTATGGGAACTTGCTCCAGCTCACTAACAGTCAGAACATTTAGATTGTCCTTCAACCTTGAAGAATAAAGTTTTTAGATGTTCAAGAGGATGAAAATGCATATTTGGAGTTGCTGATAATCACCCCATAATACAGAGAAATAAAGCAGCTGATAAATAAAAGCTCCCTTGTTTGAAATTGATTAAATCATTTGCAGGTCCAGGTAGAAAACACATTGAACTTCAAACCCCCAATTGATTAAAATGCTTACTTATGTCACACTCTGTATAAAAAAAGATCTATAGATCCATAAGCCTTGCCGTTGAATAATTCATTAACCTTCACAGGGAGGATTTAGCAGATACCAAGTGAAATCTAATGAGTTAATGAGATGTATTAACTGGGAACACAGACGGGTGAGATCACTGGAATGCCTGATCAAACTAAAAACACCTCCTCCCATAATCCAAAGCAAGAAAAGCTGCAGAAAGCAGCTTCTTGTGGGATTGGCATGTCTGAAAGCGGGGCCCTTTCTTGAGTCCAAGAGATCTGAACAGGATTACTTTATGTCGCATCAGTTTGTAGAGCAAATGAGTGTTTTAGAATATAATCACTCGATTTATCAAAGCACACTGCACTGCCTGTTCGGCTCCGTGTTTTACCCATCATTAGCGATGCTCCGGTTGTGGGAAAATAAAGTTGCATTATTGGTAAGGGAAGGTTGTGTGGAGGCTGTTCGATTTAAGCTGATGTGATCAGTATTTTTTTTAAGCTGAATGCAAACTTGTAACTGTCCCCCGTGAAGGTTTTATTAATAATGTTTCAGACTGTTCATGAATAATGATTCTAAGCACAAGGGCAGGACGGTGATGTAGCGATATCCTTACAATAGGGATGTTTAATAGGCTGTCTTTCTATCCAGAAGTATTAATGTTAGATTAATTACTGCTAAGTAGACCTTCAGAGTGAACCTGCTTGTTTGTTTGCATCTCCTCATCCATCGTATGTACCATGCTTCTCCATGTATGACAGCCAGGACTGGCTCCAGCACCCCCACAACCCTGAACAGGATAAGCTGGAAGTGAATGAATGGATCAGTGCTGACAAGGACGAGCTAGCTAGCAAACTGTCTGTAGAAGGGTGTTTTATCCCAATTAGATGACTGTGACAGGCTAACTGTGACTTCATGTTTCTGTAAGATAAATGCAGTACGTACCAATACTTTGGAACTTCAGCAGAGTTTCTTGGGGCCTCTTGGTAAATAGCTGTAAAAGGCTTTGAAATAAATTAATTTGTCATTGTGTTGTGACAGTATAGCATGAGATAGATAATCTTTGAAAAAAGCTCCTATGCCTCACAGTGCTAACTAGAAACAACTAATTACAGCCAAGAGGAGGGTCTTAGAGCTGTCAATTATGCCCATGTACCCACCGCTCACCCATACCTCCACTGCTCTTAATCACTTTCATGGGGAATAAATAGGATGCAACACAGATGTATATTTCTGTTAACTAGCTTAGTATGGAGCCATATTTATCTACCAGACAAACTGATCAGGAAGGGAATGTTAAACATACCAGCACGGTTGGGCCCTCTAACCACCAATGATGGAGGCGGGTGGAGGTTGGTTTGAACTGGCAACCCGCTAGTTACAAGACAAAGTGCTCATCACACCAAACCTAAAAGATGCAAGAGGTGCAAAAGGTAAGAAAAAAGAATTCCAAACCTCAAGCTTCATTTCATTTTTTTTATGCAATGCCATTTCATAACAAATGTCACAAGGCACAATCTATATCAAACACATCCAACTTGTACACAGAAATATAAAGTGAACTCCAGGTATTAGCACAGACCACATTCCTCAAATAGCTGAAATAGGGGAATACTCATCAACTCACCAACCTGAAAATGCTTAGAACTGTCTGTTTTAGTAGTTCAAACACCAAAAATACATTCATATGCATTATTACACCCAATGGAAACCATCTTAGCATCACCACAGAAGCTAATACAACTTTCCTGATCTCTTCTCTTGTGGATACAGTCACACAGGAGAAGTGTTCCCTTGACAAGTCAATCAATGTCAAGGGAAATGAATAATATTCCTACAAATGGCAGTCAGTAGCATGTAAACTAGCATTGCAGCTAAGTATTTCATCTTTCCAATCTGCATTTTCTATTGAATAAAAAGATCTGTGAACAGGTGAATTTTCCAGATATATTTTCCATGAATAATTAAAAGAATTTATGGAAATTGTAATTTGGTTGGAATTTTTAGATCAAAAGGTTTTCGATCTAAAAAAGCCCAACCAATTTCATAAAGTTACTAAGCAATTCTGCTTCCTGAGCAAACACATGGTGACCATGGAGACGGCTCTCTTTGAACATGAAGAGACCTCCAGCAGAATGTGGCTCTACAGAAGAGGACTTTGACTGCAACTGACAAGTCAAGCAAAAAACTGGCAACCTTCACTCAACAAGTCCCCATATTAGACAGCAGGTCTATCGATAGACCTGCTGGTTGCTTAGGAGGGAGGGCAGAAAAATGCAGCCATGTAGAGTAAAAGTTTTTCAACTTTGACTGAAATTGATTTTGGTAAAATTGGATGATTGAGGTTTTCAGGAACAAACACTGCAGGTAGTATTGGAATGAATGAAAGGACAAATGTATGAAAAGGCCAATGATGGCTAGAGTAAGGTATAGTGATAGATCTGGGATTCTGTTGGTTTATTTCTCATACAAAGGAAATAAAAATACCAAGTTACTATTAAACACACTCACAGGTGAAAAATTAAGAACACACTAAAACAAACACAATGAAAAGGCAACAGGTTACTTCTCTTCAATAAGAATGTGTAAACATTGATGAGAATGATTTACCCTGTGTACAGAAAGAAGAAGAAGAAATATCATTTAACACGGATTATTGTCGGTTGCTGGGTTTTCATGACAAATGGGTGCAAAACTTTGTCAATATTTCGCTAATGTTGAAAAAATACAATTTCCAAATGCAGTGTTTCCATTTAATAAGAGACACAATTAAAATCACATGAATAAGTTTGCTCACATGATAAGTCTTTAAAGAAACATGCTGTGTGATGATCCTTCTATTGATTATGTGACTCGTGATGTGAAAAAAAGTGTTTCCATTGCTGTTTTACAAAATAAACCAATTTTGATTTGGCCAAAAAATCACTTCATCGGAAACGCTGCTACTGTGTAGGGGCAACATTATCCTTTGTGAACCCTTATCATAGCCTGGGGTCCTCCATCGTCATGCCAATGTAAGTCCTCATTACACTGAACTCATTCTTACATTTCGGAAGCGATTACAGACAGCTGGGAACCAAAAGAACCAGATATGTTGTCATCAGGGACAATGTATCTGCTGAGATACACAACTGGTTTTAACAACAACCACAATTTACAGTTCTGCACCATCCGCCACACTCCCCACTTCCTGAGTCTCACTGCGAAGTTCTTCTCAGCATGGCAGTAGAAGGTATATAATCTCCCCCGTATATCCAGATGCCACTCATCCAGACTATGGAGGAGGTCTGTGACCAAATCGATGTGACATCAATACAGGGATGGATTTGTGACTCCAGAAGATTCTTCCCACGTTGCCTTGCTAAAGATAACGTTGCCTGTGATGTTGACGAGGCGCCGTGGCCAGATCCAGCTAGGTGGAGAGAGGCAGATCACGCTTTGTGTGATCTTTTTTATCTTTTCTTTACTTGGGTCATTGCAAAACGCTGACATGAAGTGAAATAAATAAATTCATTCATCTGCACAACCTGTATCATGTAAAGTTGCTGAATTTATTTTTATACTTTCTTTGTATAAATTATATAAGCTTAACTTAATCCGACAAAATCAGACGATATGATGGACGTGTTGGATGTTTTGATAAGAAAATTGGGTTTTTGTTAGAAATTGTAGTTTGATTTAACTGTTGCAAATAATCTAAGGTGTGGTAATTGCGTGAAGTGTCATGCCTTGTTTGCAAGCATATGAAAAAAAAACTCAATACATGCAATCTCCCCAACAATGTGGAACAGAAATTAATTTCTAATCAACATATTTTCACTGATTATGTTCAAACATTTTCACTCAAAATGTTTTTATTCTTCAAATGAAAACAGCCCGGCCTTCATTCATCAGTTAACCTTTGCCTTGTTTCTCAAAATCAACAAATACTCATTAAAGAAAGAGCGGTGCCTGAATGAAAACTATTTTTTGTTAGGAAAAAAGGTACATTGATAGGAATGGAAAAAAATCCCAGTTTCAGGTTGAGAAAAAGCTTTAATTGACATCCTTGCAGTAAATTATGTTAGAAGCTCCATGAGGTGGTGTCGCTTTGTTATTCATCACCTCCTTTATACTGCTTGGAAAAAGAATTCATACACATTTATTCAATCTTTTTTCTTCCGTTTTTTTACAGAAATGTTATTTTGCTACACATTTTGGAGCCTGATAGGTTTCATTTTCTCTGCTTGCTGAAGCTTGCTTGGCTGTGGTCAGGGTCATGTGGTTGCCTCATTCCTAAATAATCAAATATCAATTGGACACCTTCTGGTCTTAGCAGGGACACAGGAACAAGCCTTGTGAGGTTAATTCCAGTGAAGTGAGTTTTTGCATTTTGGACTTTGGCTTCAGATATTTGAAATCTCTCACTGAAACTGACTAACTCTGATTACCATTAACACAGTAAAGCTTCCAAATGGGAATCAGCCATACCTTGTTGAGCTTAGCATAACACTTTCACTGTTCAGAACAATGTAGTCTGAATATTGAAAAATCATCTGGCTTTTCTGTATTTCTTGACATGTTTTCTCTCGATGCCTGATTGAGAGAAACCTGTGCATCTGAGAAAATGTGCATGAAAACTGAAATTGAAAACACATGAAAATGTGTAATTCTTATTTAAGTCTTGGGTTGAAGTCATTCAAATCACATTTCATCCATACTGTCTGACTAACGTTGAGGCTGTGAGCAACGTTGGGTGTTACAAAGAAAATATCATTTACATTGAATATTTTTCACCTTACTGTCATTCATTACTTTACTGAATACTGAAAATAGCTAAATGTTAATCTTCCTACTAAAGGCCAGAACTTAAATCAACAAACAGAAAAACATGGAATTTTTGATTTTTAATTCCAATCAAACATAAAACTGGCAGATTCTTGTCACCAGCAGATTTTTTTTTTTGCTTTCTAGTTATGCCAGTTGTGTTACCAGGTTAGATATAATAGCACATAGAAATTCAACATGCTTGACTTCAACAATGAGTTGAAGTTTTTCATCACGTCACTTATACGTTTACAATTTTAGTCATTTTTCGTATGACTGTTTATTTTTAAATGATTGTAGATAAAGCATGTCTGTTTGGTTTCATCCCCTTTTTTGTTGAATCTTGAGTCTGAAATTATGTTTCTATCTATACAGTCTGACAGATAATTAAGGATGCACATAACTCTGTGCAGTAAAGTAAATGTCCCTTAATCAAACACAGATCTTTTATAAATACTTTGCAATAAAGCACTTTTTCTTTGCATGATCCTAATAAGCAACATTCTACTCTCCTGAAAAATATTCAAAGTATCTAAAACAACATGCAGCATTTAGGAAGTGAAGACTTCTGTCACAGCGAGCATTCAAAGACTTTTCTAAGCATCAGCAGCACTTTGTGTCTGGCCATTATAGAGGCTCCATCATTGTTCACTAATTAGGAGGGCACCACTTTTTTTCTTTTACACACAACAAGAACAAGGACACAGGAGGGAGGCTTAGAAATTAATCACCAAGGTTTATTAATGAGGGAATACCGGCCTTGTGTGCCCAGAGAACAATATGAGAAGGAGCGTTCAGAGGCTCGCTCCATCCATCACTGTGGAAACAGCATCCAGCCACCAGCCGGGTGAAGCTTTTACAGGCAACCTGTATTGTAGGGACCGGCGCTGAGAAGAAAATCCTCACCTCAAGTAGCATATAATTTTCCCAATGCAGTTCCTGACCTTACTGTTTGCTTGTTTGGCTGCTGCATGCATTGCGTTATAAGGGATGGATTTGGCTCTCAAGGGCTTTTGATTCTCATTCGGCGAGCGCTGCCAGGCAACTTTTACTTCCTCTAAATCCTAAATCAAATGCTTACAATTCCATCCACTGAAGTGCGACATATGCATGTCACAGGGCTCCACGGTCCATCAGAGAGCAAAGGAGCAAGTGCCAAGAAATGTGCAAATGCTTAGTTTCCTCAATGCTTCGCCTTAAGAATGTGACCATCTGGATTTAACTAAGCAAAAATTGCAAAAGTCTCACGCTGCAAATGTGCGGCGATGATTAATATGTTTTCAGCTAACGTGTTATTTAACCCAAAATGATGCATACAAAATATTTTAATTGCTTAATAAAAATAGCTAGATGATGGCCTGAGGTATTTTTTATTATTATAGAAAGGGCAGATTTATTGTCTGTGTATTAAAAAAACCAAAAAAAAAACAGATACTGCTGAAACGGCTAAAAGTGAAAGAATAACTGTCCTCGCTGTAGTAGTGAACCATTGACTAAGTGGAAAATGTGGTCAGGTGGAAAAATCTTACAATTACAGATGAAATAAATATTTGAAGACATCTAATTAAAATGATACACTGTATAAACTCTTAATATGTTTCATTATGAATCCCCATTTCCTTATGCAAGTCACATATAAAAACATTTGGACTAAAAACTGCTGGAACTAAACATCTATAGAGTTAAAAACACACACACACACACACACACACACACACACACACACACACCTAATCAGAATTAAAGCTGTGGTATGTAACTTTTATTAATATTTAATTGATATTTGTCAAAGCTCTCACAATATTTGTCAAAGCTCTCAGAATAATGAGACAATTATTCTGAGCTACTATTGCTGCCTGCAGCAGCTACTACTGCTGTCTGTTGTTGTTGTAAGTTTTCATCACTCCCGACCAAAAACAACCAATCAGAGCCAAGAGGAGGATCTTAGTGATGTCAATCGACTTCAACTTGCTGCTAAATGTCCTAATGACTGAGAAGCCCTTAGCACCATTACAGAAAAAACGTTAGAAGAAAATTTGCCACCATGCTAACTAGCTTTAGCATTCACAACAGGCTCTGCTAGCTGCAGTGTAGCAGAGAGCAAGCTGTCAACACAAGAGGGTGATTGACAGCGCTAAAACCCGCCTCCTGGCTCTAATTGGTTGTTTCTAATTAGCATTGGGAGAAGGCAGAGGAGCTTTTTTTCCCCAGTGTCATAGATTATCTGATTCATACTATTCTGTATTGTCATAGTGCCAGATTTACAAATATGTAAAAAAAAAAGAAGTTTTTTTTTAAAATCCAAATTACATACTGCAACTTTAAAGGATTAATTTGCGAGTGAGTGATAAAATGAAGCAAATGTTCCAATGTGAATGGCATACCACCCAGGTAAAAAATAAATGTATTTAGCGTGTTAAATTTTAGCATACTTGAAGCCAGACTAATCATCAGTACACTTGAAGTATACTATTTTGGAACAACTAATTTTGTGCTTATTGTATTTTAATAGTAATTAAGTTGTAGAAAAGAACAATTTAAAGTGTAC
>CAEFZX010029902.1:0-55405 GCA_903066825.1 Alfaro cultratus
TTGCTGCACTTGTGGTCTAAAAGTATGAGAAAATTATAATTTTACTAACACAAACTACAACTGATCTGCATAAAAAAATATATTTTTAAAACTAACATAGATATATTCAAAATGAATTTAATTGCAAGCAAAACAGTTATAATTAAAGATAAATCATCTACATGACTTATGTTAAAAATATAGTCAGCAATGCATGAGGTCCACTGTATTGGACACTTGGTTAATCGCAATTTCCTACTTACGTGAAATAAAATTTTCCAAACTAAGTTAATAATATTGTTACCTAGATACTCCTGCATGTCAGCATATTTTTTTACCTCTAGGATTCTCCGAGAAGAGAAGGATTGAGAGGATATTCCAGGAGTGGTCATTGAGTGTGTCTGTCTGCCAGCCATCTTGGACTCAGATGACATTAACTTGTAGTTACAACAACTTGCCACTGAATTAACCTCAGTGGAGGGGGGCAGTAGAGAGCATTCTGAGGACTGATATGCAATACCACCATAGAAACCACTGCATTTAGGAAACAATGACTTCTAAACAGCTGTCCACTGTAGTGACCGCTATCCAATGCCTAAGTTTAAGAGCACTCAGCTCATACAGCAGAAATTCTCACAGTGTTCATGGTGTTTAGAGACAATCGATTATCCGCCAGCACAAATTTATCACTTCACATAGACCATCATTTCACAAGACGGCTTAATGGCCTCACAATCTCAGAAAAGTACCTTTGTTGAGTTGAAAGCAGATCTGATCTTTGATTTTTATATTTCAATAAAGTCAAATGAGAACTTGCATGTGTACATTTTCTTGCAAGTATACAATACAAATCACACAAGCAAGCGCACTGCTAATTGCCTTTCGCCAAAAGGAATCGAAATTCAGGTGGTGCGGCAAGGCTTTAAACAAGCTGTTGAAATTTAAAAACCCTCCAATTTGACTGTACGATTCTTCAAAGAAGAGTGGGCCAAAATTTCTCTATGGCAACTCAATGTTTGAACAACCAGTTACTGGGTTTAATGAGTCATTACTTTTTTATATAGGACCAGTTTGATTTAGATGCCTTTTCCCCCCTCACTCAGGTAATCTTTTTGATACATTTCTTTGATAATTAAAACATACAATTGTGATGGAAACAGCGAAAACAGAAGAGATCGCTAAAGAGGAAAAGATTTTTATTTTTACTTTATGCATGCATGCATGCATGCATGTCTGTCTGTATCTATGCTGACAGTCTAGTAGGGACAAAGACATACAGGAAACACAGTTCAGTTCCTGTTGCGGCAGCGTGACAGAGGTTGAAGAAGCAAATATGACTCGTCTGATGTTCACACCACTTCATTGTGCGCTTATAAGGAAGGGTGTTAAATGTGTGAAGTGCTAAACAGATTGAAAGCTTTATTGACAATTTTGTTTGCTACCATAAGCAAGAATGTAAAAAAGGACAACATTTTAATATTGTTTTTTTTTTTTTAATCTTCATAAATAAATAAAAAACCATAATGCTGATCCTCCTATTACTTTTTAAGAAAACGTTTCTATTACAGCCTGGTAAAAAATGAAGAGCATATTTTATTTATAGTGATAATAACATTTATAATTTTCTAGATTTCTTTCAGTTGCTGTAAATTTTCCGACATCTAAAAAGAAAATTAATCACTTTGCATAGGCTGAAATAACAGTATGAACCCCAGAAGTTATTCAAAATAACAGCTTCATTAGAAGAAAAAAAAAAAATTGACTAAGCAAAACCAAAATACCTTTTTTTTTTTTTACAATTTGTGGCCAAAGCGTTATGCAACTTCTCTCCACTACTGTCCAAAAATAAAATATAGCAACTCTGCAATTCCACTTCTCATTCTCACATTTTTTGGTCATGAATATATTTATTTATGATTATCATTATCATCACAAGTGCTTCAAGATCACACTTAAGACAACACTCTTCAATGTGGATGTTTTGCTCAGTGAACAAGGCTTCTAGTTTCTGCCTGGTGTTTAACAAAATGAGATAAAAGGAAATGCACATTAAAGATTTAAGAACCAATTTAAAAGGCAGATTTATTTTAATATGTCTTTGGATCATTCATGCTGTGAAAGGGTGAGAGCAGCAGACAACAAGAAAGTGAAACACAGAATGATAAAATTACTCTTTGATTCTTCTGAGATTCCAGTTTCTTGTCTTATGGAAAAAGCTGAGTACCACCAAAACATCCCTATCCAGACATAAGGTCAGGGAATACTAGTCATGCTAATCGCCAAATAATTATGACAAACTTCTCAGTTATTTAGTTTCTTCTTTAAAATAACTCTTAAATCTTTTTGGTTTTTTTATAGTAACTGCACACTCAAAGAAACAGCATGCCATCGCCTCTGCCCACAGTGACCTCTAAAAGTAAGAGCTAGCAACAAAGTAATTGTTCTTCTGTACAGTTTCAGTAAAGATAGAGAGTCTGAAGACACCAAGCTTACAGCTCCCATGTCACATCACCCTGTCACAGCACTTAACAGCAATTTACAGAGCAACGTGTGATATTGTTTCGATAAACAACGCACAAAGTGAGAAACACATTTTCCAAAACATGCTGGCCAAACCAAGGAAAGGTTATTTGCTGTATAATTTCTTTTTTCACATTACCTCAACATAATGAACCAACACTAAAATAATGTCCAAATATGGACTGAACCCACATGGCTTTGAAATATTTTTAAACAAAGAAAAATTTGTAAAATGTTGCGTGATATTGTATTTTGCCCCTTTACTCCTGTTCACCCTAAATAAAATCCGGAAAGGGAAGCTAATAGAATATTTTAATTGAAAACTTCTAAAATGCCAAAATAAGAGCTTTTTATTGTGGGACATACTCAAAGGACACAGGACCTCCCATCATTTAAATAAAGTGAAGAACTTCAACTTGGTTGTAACATTACAACCATAAATCATTATATTGGATTTAATTCCAATATGATAACAGAGCAGCACAAAGTAGCTCATAAAAAGAGTGAGAAAAGAATACGGCATCATTTTGAAATGTTTTTAAAAACAAAGTTTCTCAAAAGTGTGGCCTACATTTGTATTTATCCCCCAATAGTTTGATAACAATCCATACAATTAAGTGCAACCATTGCCGTGTTAGAATCATAAACAAAAAACATCCCAATAATATAAATGTTGATATTGTGCTTGTAACCTAGACAACAGGACAACTGCAGCTAATAAACACCCTACATGTTCAACATCCTGAGCAATTTTTAAAAACATTTCACACAACAAAAGGCACAGCAGGCTATGCATCAAACATTATGTTTTACTCACCAACTGGTTGGTGTACCAGTAGAGTGCAGTCTTCTTAAGGACAAACCAGTACTTCTTCCATTTGATTCCCAGGAAACCCTTGGTCTCCTTCTTCCTGTAAAGCCAGCCCTGGTGGTCCGGTTGACCGAGCTCTTTGACGGAGATTCGTCTTCTACTCATGGTACCATTGCCTGTGCACAGATAAAGCCTGTACGTGAGTCCACAGAGACCTTGCTACAAGCAAATGAAGCATTAGCTGAAGCATCTACGTGAAGTCCAGCATCATAGCTGAGACACACACACAAATAAAAACAAATTCCACCCCAGCCAATGTAGGTGACTGAAATTACAAAAATAAAAAACAACCCCTCTCCCCACAAAGCACCTGGAACTTGGTGTGCTCTGAAGTACCTTGGTTCAGCAATCTTCCCCTGATGTGTTAATTAACAAGACACCATTGACAAGCAAAAAAAAAAAAAAAGAGCAACTTAAGTTAGACACTCGGAAATGAAGAGAGACGATGTAGAACAGCAGAGCATAAAAGAAGTGAAGTGAAAGTAGCTGTGGGTTGTTTAAAATCCCTCTGCGCACACTAATTGTCCTGCTGCTTCTTATACACGCCCACCGGTGGTCAGACCTACAGCGGAAAGGCAACACCTGCTGCAGACGCAAAGCAAAAAGAGTCGGCTTACCCCCTCGGTTCTTCTTCTTCGACTTGTGCCTCAGGGAGACCTTTCAGGAAGGACAGCAGCGAGGTCCGAGAAGGAAGACAAGAAGAGAAAACTGTCACACGCAACAACTGAGACGAAAACGCTCGCTGAACATCCTGTTTCTCACATGCACCGACTTCTTTTTCCTGCTCCTCTCTGACTTTCAGCTTCTGCCTCGTCTTTCTATCTATTCTTCATTTCCTCTGCCTCCATGGGATTTTAAAACAAGAAAAGAAAAAGAAGGGAAACTGCTCTCTTGTCTGTTGTAAAGGCTTGCAAGCTTTGGTAATTCGTATAACAAGTTCTGTAATAATAAAATAGCAGAAGCAGAAGTGTCCCCTCTGTAAATGTCACACAAAAAAAAGATGGGTACTCACAGGATTATAGTCGTCAGCAGCCATCGAAGGACTCACAGACAGAGGGAAGGCAGCCTGTTGAAAGAAACCAGAAGAAAAATGTATTGAGAGGTGTGTAGGTTGACAACATCTCTCCCCAGTTAATGAGGCAGCAATTGTTTTTTTTCTTTTGTTTCTTCAAAAGGAAGTGGCGTCATAGGCACAGAAGTACTGACAATGTTTTTTTTGTTTTTTCCCAAAACTTTTGCAGAAATAAAGAAGAAGAATAAAGAAAATGTTGAATTTCACCATGCAACAGGAAGTTGAGTCAGAAAGAAGGCTAAAACTTATAAAGTTGAGCTCACACACAACACTGACTCACAGGTTGTGCAAAGATGTCCACTCTCAGCAGTTTCATTCACGCTGTGACACACAGCTGAAGTAAGTAATACAGAATCTGAGCAGCGCAGACAGAACTCCTTTTTCGGTTTCTCGGTACAGAAACTAATTTTCTGGGGGGACGTGCATGACATGTTCAGTTTTGAAGTTCAACATCCTAAAAGAACAAGGCTGCATTGAGAAATCTAGCCTGCAATTATTGACTAACTTCCTCTGTGCTCTTAAGTTCCTCATTTGTGAAGTTAAAAAGCTCCCACAGTGAACAAAGACTTCCAGCAAATAAGTTTAACAATTTTCACAGCTGAAAACCCCTTCATGATGCCTCGCTCTGCTTCTACATTTTCCGAGAATTTAGAAAATCTCAGCCATCTTCCAGAACTGCAGGTGTATCGCAATCAATTGGAATAAAACTATGAAACTTACATATATATTTTTTAAACATAAAACCCATGCAATACGGTGATCTCGTTTAAGAGTCTCTGTTACTGTTCGTTTTGATCGTTATGGCTTACAGCAAATGAAACCCAAAACGTAGTGCCCAGGGCCAATAAAAAAGTAAGTTTTATATTTATATTTCATGGACTACACAATCATTAAAAGATTTGACTGTGATAGTTGTCAAGCAGGCAGCTGAAGTATTTAAAGCATATTAGTGGAAAGTTGAGTGGAAGAAAAAGCATGATAGAAAAAGATGCACAAGCTAAAAATGCATATTCACATAATTAAGGCTTGAGAATTAAACCATAAGATTTTACTTCACAGACATTCAGAAAATGAAACCAACATATTTATAATAAAAAAAATCTAATAAAAAGTATTTATAATTCAGAAATGTTGGGTTATTGAAAAGTACTGTATGTCCATGCACAACAAATGAGGTAAGTTTCTGCAGTCAAATGCAGTGACAGAATGGGTAGGTATGAAATAAGCATCTTAAATCTTTTTTTCGCATAAGAAAGCATGAAATGTTTTTCAAGTAATGTCTGCTTGGCCTCTGTCAAGTCAGAATCTTCTCCATGACTGTGTAGGCCTTCGCATAGCATTTCTAGATTAAAAAGCTTTAGTATCTGCCCCCTTTTTCTTTTTGTGTTTTCAGTAGCTGTGAGAAACATGTGCCTTATCAATGTAACAAATCTATGTCATTTTTAAACATAAAATTGAAAATAACTAAACTTTCTGATTATATCTCAACTTACAGAGATGCTTCAGCTGATTTAGATCTTTAGGAGACGCAGAAGTGGCTATTCCTTTAAATGGAACAATCACTCACCACAAATTTAATTTCCTAACAGAACAGGGCAGGGTGGGTTTTCACCCAAACAGTTTGGTACCAGTTCACTGCTGGAGAAAATAAATCCAGGACGCAGATTTCCATCAGGTGTCTTCAATTCTCTAATCCTAAAGTCGTTTTCTCTCCACTTCTTTTACATAACACGTGAGTAGCTATCAAATCGTGTTTCCGGTGCATTTGAGCTCTTTTGATCAACATCGCCACTCTCACCACAAAACCAGACACTTTTATCTGTGCATGTATCTCTCTGTGTTAATTTACATAGCTTCCTGATTGCTCTTTTTCCCCTTTCCTCGTGCAAATTGTCGAGTGCAGTTCACGTGTATTCTAACACTTAGTGTCATTTGTTCCGACAAAAATGCTTAATCTCACAAAAAATGAAATGAAAGGTTTTATTAAAAACAGCGCCGTATAAACAATAGGCCTTTGTGACAAAATTCAAATTGTCTTTGTATTTAATATTGATCTGCCCAATTTGAATACCCAAAGATTTGCTTTACCTACCGAGTAAAGTGTCAGTAAAGAGAATTCAAAAGCTACTCCAACACAGTTAAAATGGAGCACGTACTCTACCTGCCACCACAATCTCAGTGAATGTAGTTTGACCCGAACTCTCCGCTCAAAGTCTGACCAAACCTTGCTGAGCATGTTTGTGTCGGGACAATTAGTGTGGGCACAAAGACGTTCCACTGGTTTTAGTTGAAATTCAAGGTTTTTTCTGGGTGTAACCCTTCACATTTCAAATTAGGTTTCTCCGCCCGCTGTATTCTGTCTACTAAAGGTGCATTTTATCCTGTTGTTCCAGGCAGACAGAATTCCTGCTGTCTCCCCGGAGAGGTGAACTAGCAGTTACAGCTTGTTACCACTGGGTGTCGCGACATCCCCACTATTCAATATCTTCAGTCACGTCAACAAAAAAGAGTGAATTGGACTAAAAATGAGTCTCTTTATAATGCCGAACATTATTGTGTCGTAGTTTAGACAAAAGCGTTGACACTTTTGTCTCATCTGATTCTCACGTGGTTCAGCAACGAGATGGGAATCTTCTTCATTGGATCCTTCATTGATACATCTTCAACCGGAACAAAACTCAAATATCTGCAGCTGCATCTCAAATAAATTGAGAATCACTGGAAAGTGTAGTAATTCAATTTAAAGACTAAGTTTGCTTTAACGTGAATTACATTTACATTCAAATAAATGATTTAAATATAACCTTCTTTTTTTAAAAAATTCAAATTCAAATTTGATCTCAATTGTTTTATTCTAGTGTCATCAATTAGACTTTATGATTAAGGAGAGATTGGACTTAATTTGGTTATTTTGATTATTAATTTCAGCTACTTAGATTTTCAAAATGTTCTATGCAGAATGGTCTGAAATTAGATGTCTCATAGTGTGAAGGTCATAAGAGTCAGAAGGGTGCTTCGAAATTACTGCTAAGCTAATTTGACATTAGATCATCTTATGATTCTTCTCCAGGCAGAATCAGGAAAGAAAATATGTTTTAAGATTTCTTTCGATTAGCATTGTGGGAATCTGTGTCCTAACTTTCATCACTCCTCACTGCCTCAGTGGGAATGAGTTTGTAGCCACAACATCACTGCTTGAACTGTGTGCAGAAGAATGGATATACTGGCCTACAGTACATTTCCTATGCTGGGATGGGAAAAATATTTCTGATTCCAGCATTATTAAGGTCTCACGTACATTTGTGCTGAAGAAGACAGAGAGCCTCCTCTCTTTTTATCCTTTCTTCCACTTGTTTTTGGAATTTAAAAAGTGGTCTGAAGTGGCTATCGAGAGACACTTTCTCTTTTTTGTCCCCCAGTCTCCAACTGCAGCATTCTCCTCCCCCTCCCATTTATTTCTTTGCTTTTCTCATTTTCATTAGTAACTCTAAGTTAAGTTAATTTTAGATTGTTTGTCTGTGTTTAGGTGGAAGTGAGGTAATCCTGCCTGTGACTCATGTCAAAAGCCTCACGCTTTGACAGGATTGGTCACACCACTGTGGATCTCCATCTCTCACCGTGATTCATGCTGAGAACCGTCATGGCCCTTAGTTGATAACCAGAAACTGAGTGCATGGTAGAGAGGGGGTCAGACAGAGTAACCATTATTCAGCAGGT
Source organism: Alfaro cultratus (assembly GCA_903066825.1). NCBI lineage: Eukaryota > Metazoa > Chordata > Actinopteri > Cyprinodontiformes > Poeciliidae > Alfaro > Alfaro cultratus. The sequence goes on from CAEFZX010029902.1 coordinate 8,160, forward strand.
GAAACTCACATGGAGAGAAAAAGGGGGAAGGGAGAGGCTCAGTTTGGTGGTTGCATACCTCCTGCTTTTGACCTGTGTGCAAATGTACCAGTCAACGACAAAAAACAAAACAAAACAAAAAAAAAAGGATTCCGTTTGTGCTAAAGAACCTCATTTAAACAAAAGCTATCAGGAAAATGCAATTTTTCCTTGTTAAAGGCTATGACAAGAGTTTTCTTTGTGCAACAACAAATCACAGCTGGTTGACAAATCTGTGCAAGTGTGTTATTCACTTTCCACTAGTGACTGTGTGTGCAGCGTTTGTAGTATTTGCAAAGGTTTGTGAACAGTATGTGTAGCATTGATGAACTGACAGTAGTTTTTTTGTAAAACGCTCATGTTTGTGTAGTGCTGACTCAAATAATTAACCTGTACTTCAAGAAGTGGGGACCTTTTATTTAAGTTGGCAATCATGTGATCTTACCAGAAAAACAGAAAAGACTGTTTCCATTGTAATTTGCAGCTATAAACAACCCAATCAAATAAATAAACAAATCTATTTTTGAGTTTTTACAATGTTATATTTCAGGGCATGAAAAATGTCTGTTCCACCATAACTGTGTTAATAAAAGAAGTCTCACATTAATCTATCCAAATACATTTAGTAACTGAGTTTGGGAAGTTGCTTTTGGCTAATGCATTAGCAGGGATTCTAACAATGTTCCCTGACCTTTCTGGACATTTTTCAAAGCACAAATAAAACATAGAAAACATAGTTTTCTATGACATTGTTGATATTCCAATAGTGGTCTGGATTTAAATATTGCATACAGACAGACACGAGTCCAAAAATATAAATATTTTATACATTTCATCCAGCCCTGGAAAATCCTGAGTTAAATCCCACATAGTGTACGAACCCAGATGAGAATTATTTTAAAAGCACATATCTGTTAATAAACTATTGCCGTAAATTCTAATTTAGGAAAAAAAACAAGAACTTATTGGTTGCATAGGCCACTAAACTATTTGCATTATTTACACATCTTTTGTGTTTCATTGGTGAATAGGGGCAAAATTTGCCTTCAGTGATCAGATTCTTCAGACAGGAAGAAGCCTGTTGCTAACAACAACATGAGGTAGGTCACGCTTCTTTCTTCCATTCTGGTAGAGTGTATCTTTGAGAGTGTGTGCACGTTGTGTTATCTCTGTGGGAAAAAGTAAGTGATGCCCTTGATTTCCCTGCTCCTGTACTGACACAGAGCCCAGAGAGATTCCTCAGGTTGCAGAGAGCATTTAGCAACTGGTGTATTCAGATGGTGTCACAGACAGAGGGGTGAATAATCATCTACTTACTGCTTGCGAGAAAGACCAAGATCGCATATGAGGTTGGTTGTATCTGTAGGAGCAGAAGAAAGAGAGCTTTGGTTTGAAACACACCCTCCAAAAAGTGTGTCAGTATGCACCTTGCAGTAAACATTATCTTAGTTTAAGCTAATCCCAGGCATGTCTTAAATAAGATCACATTTTCTAAACAGAAAAAACAAACAAAAAAAAACATCCTCCAAATGATCTGTAGCAACTCATCAGGTTCATCTGATTCAATTGAGTTGAGCATTCATGGACACAGTTACATTTAATTGCAGTCCTTGTGGCTCTGATAATATTCTGGAGACAAACCACTGCATCATTGGCAGAGAAAAAGCTTATTCCCACTGCACACAACAGTCAGTTTACCTCAACTTGGCCTCACCCTGCAATTTCAGGACATGACTATTAAGTCCTGTTTCTTCTGCTAACATTTTCTTGCCCTTCACCTCCTTTCATCTCCCATCTAAAAGATGCTCATTTCCCCATTGCAGGAGCTGTATTTGTGGGAACAGGAAGAGCAGAACTTAAGTCCTGAAAAGAAGGATGGATTGACCAGGCAAAATCAAGATGACACCTGATTACATCAGTCAAATCCAGTTTCATGCCATTGCCCTGTGCTTGTGCAACTAACGGCGATGAGTCAAATTGCTTTCCAATGAGATTTACCGTTATATTTTCCAAATGTGTGTAATTTCTTTTGATCATGCATGGAACAAACCGGATGTACTGCAGCCCTTAGAATAGAACTGCCTGGAATTGATAGATTTGTGTGAACCGTTTAAGCCACGGAGTTAATGTGGGGAGTCACACCTCCTCAATGATCTGCATTGAAGAGCGGAAGTGATCCAAGGGCCAAGGATGACATGGAGACGGCCATCCTACAGTGCCATATATGACAGTGGGAGAGGGGTATTTATACCACTACTTGGAAGGCTAGAGGAATCCGGATTTGTCATAGTGTTGGCATTTCTAGAAAGATTTCTGGCAACTGAAAGAGAATCAGAGGCAGATATACTAGTGTGTGGAACATTTTGGATATAGGAAGTCCCAAAAGTTAACTGCATAAAGTGTTCACATCATTAGAACTTTTCCACATGTTAAAACCATAAAAACTTGCATGAGATAAGATCATTGTAAAGTACATATGGTAATTATGAAGTGAAAGGTTAAGGATAAATAGTTGAGTCTAGCTTTATTTTGGTTTGTTATTATTTATTTATTCCACCATGTTGAAAACTATGAATCGTTTCCCCTCTACTTCACACACACAAAAACGTAGTTACAGACTTGTAACATGACAGAATGTTATCTAACTTTAAATTTAAGCATTCAAAGGAAAGGGAAAATTTTGCATTATCTGCAAAAGTTTTTAAAAAAGATGATGCTTCTCATCTTGGTGTATTTTCCATGTACATAAAAGCAGACCACCTTTGACCCCTTGCTTGTTTAAAAAAGATTCCACTGCCTGCTGACTGTCCTTCCCTCTTGGAAAATCAGGACCCTCCCTGCTCTTAGGTTTCTGATGTGACCTACTGACTCAGTGGGAGTTTATATGTGGGACAGAGAGAAAGTCAGAGAAACTCACCGGTTCAGGAAGTCCCTGCTAGAGAACCAGTTATGTTCCTGTGATACATAAAGTTATTGTTAATGCATAGAAGTTGAGAGGCCCAAGTAGGTTTCACAATCATTTAAGCCTTTTCTTTAACATATTAAAGAATATGTTTTGGTACTTTTGGTGAAGTCAGCAGTTCTAAATTCACAAAACATAGAGACATTGCGTAAAATGTGAATGAAAAGACTAACTTGCGTGTTTTTAAAAAAGGCATAAGATTGAAAGAAATTATCTGCCTTATGGATCACACTTTAATATAAAAACAAGAAAATTGTAAAACATGTTTCAATTATATGGGTTAAAGGGTCACAGTTAGTATTTTTGAGTACTATCAGAGAGGCTAATTGACAGTAAAACATTGTGACGGTCTTCTACCTTGTGTTTGGACTAGCTCAACTGTTTTCAAGTTATCTTTATGAATAGAGGGAGTATTGCAAGAATTTTGGACATTTCATAATCTATGTACTGTGGTTAACTCGCAGTTGGAGGAATTCTTCTCTAAACCACTGTCAAGGGAATCCAATTTATCTCTGGAACAAACAGGAGACAGAAATAACTTTACTGTTTCTGGACCTGAGCTCTTTCAAGTGTCCTAAGGTTGTTTTAGAAACCATGCATGCATGTCCTGTAGGCTAAAAATATGGGATCTACATCCAGTTTTGAGTTAAAAATCTGAATCCATGGTCCACATAGGCAACATTTTTTCATCACAGGCAACATTTGATGCAGCCTTGAGGACAGGTATGTTTTTGTTTACTTAAAAACCCCCCACAAACAAATGTTAGAATTTAGCATAATTCATAAAAAAAACATTAAAAATTAATCTCTTACCTAAGTAACAGTCACAGAATAACTTTAGAAAAATCTAATTTGAGCACATTGATTTACTAAGGGATTAAATAAATCCCATCTTAAAAGTTTATAGTAATCCCTATAAGGAATGTGATGAAACCATTTTACATAATTTTGAGTTTATTAAAGTTTTTATCTTTTCTAAACAATCCCTGCCTTTCTGTTACCCTGGGTTATCAATATGATGCATGCATCCAATTTTGACAACCCACTGTTAGAGAACTGTAACAAAGACTGATATCCTGAAAGGGAATTGATTTAAGGGGCATGTCAGATCCAGGACAGGTTGGAAATGGACAGCTCTGTAAATATTAAGACTAATTACTCTATAAAATATAATTGGTAATACTTTATCTGACAGGTTGTGAATAATACTGGCATGACACCTTCATAAACATGACATAACACCTGTCATGAACATGAGTAAGTCTTCATGAATATTTATGACTGTTGCCATAAAGTGTCATTCGGTAAATCATGACACTTTTAATACAAAGTTGACATTATTCTGATTAAACTTTAAAAACAAATATGCAGCTTTATGTTACTAAAGCTAAAGTTTAAGCAGTAATACTTTTATGACAAATTTATGTCAAATCATGGTTTCTTGGTTAATGTCAAGTTGTCATAACAAAGACATTTTGAATAATGTCAACTTTGTTTTAAAAGTGTCATGATCAAATAAAGTGTTACCATATAATTTATGACTGGGAAAATGAATCATAAAACAAAGTTTGACTCATATTTTTAGATTTCAGTACAAAGAAAAACAAATTTTACAAAAGTAAGAAGGAATTTACTTACTTGACTTCATATTTATAATTATAGTTTGTGATGTAATGGAGAAAAAGATTTCTTGCACCATTAGTGCCTTTTGGTTATGGAAGATATTGCATAAAAACATGAGAAACTTTAAAAAAATATATTCTTATGATTAAAGACATTCTTCAGGCACTTGTGGCTGCAAAGCTGCAGGTTTCATATCCCTCATCTAGCGCTTGTACAGAGAGTCAAATATCTATCTCTACACTCCAACAAAGACTAAAAGTGACTGCCTACTGGCAAGAGGGAAGTGTGCCAGGTTTTGACAGGAAAGCTAGTAAACATTGTCAGGGGTTTGTTTGAAGCAATCATTTCTTAAAAGGCGGTTTTATCTCCCCCACAAGGTGAATACACTCAAAGACTGAATTTGTTTCTATATTTCCAGTTAGATTATGCAACTGCTATAAAAACACATTCCCCTCTTTAACAAAAAGATCGTAAGCCTATTCATCCTGATCACATAAAGCTCTAGAAGTTTGAGCAGTTGGAATGAAAAACTCATTAAAATGTGCCCCTGACATTAGATTCACACAAATGCTTTATTTTTAATTGAGTATGGCTTTCCAAATGTTCTGAAATCACTACATTTAGTTTTTGATTCACTTTTTACGCAGTACTCTGAGCTTCATTGGAAGTCAATGTGCAAAAACAAAGAAAGAATAAAACATTCATTTAGTATGTTCTGTTTTAAACGAGTAACACAAAAATGTGATTATTTAAAAGGTAATTTTTCAAAACATGCACCAACTAGCAGTAACTGAGCATATCATTCCTATGAAACCATTTGTGTGATGTGCAGGCATGAAACATTAGTTGTTAGCAAATGCATGCAGTTGGTTAGGCAGAGTGCAGGTAGTGTTTAAGCAGACCACAGGTTCCCAGAAAGTGCAAATTAAAAGAGAACCGCAGGCGACAACAGTTCAGCAAGCACAGGCAGATGGAAAGAAGTGGTGAAGGAGAGATAAATAAGGCTTCTCTCAAAAATCCAACTCATGCAATGCAGTGGGAGAGCAGCAAGGAAAGAGGGAAAGAACATTGTGTCAGTTTCCAAAATGGTTAGAACTTCAATTCAACGCTTAAGCTTTCTGGTGGTTGAAGGAGAGCCATTTTTCAATAAATAAAAGCCAAGGTGACTCTAACCTGCTCTTTACATGTTTAAAACACAACATATGTGCAAGAAAAATGATCTCCTGATGGAAAACCTGCTTTGACCATATGCTCCCTTACAGCCTCCCACCCCCAAGTGGAAATTAGAGTTCAACAAAGGGAGAAGTGGTTACATAACCATTACCATCTGAGACGGAGGAAAAAAAGGTAACCTGACATTAGCTATCTTGTGTCATCACATGCTTAAAAAGCAAAATCAGTTTTTGCCTCGAAGGTTAAAACAGGTCAGAATGACAGACGACTACGACAGACTGGCCTTTCCTTTACAAAGCACCGTTTTAGGCACATAAACTGATACAATTACAGATTAATAATGCAGTGTTCAAATAAAAAGAAAGATAGCAAATCCTTTAATATTCATATAAGGACACATTTGTCATTCAAGGCATGACGACAAAATAAAGACAACACAAAAAGTCACTGAAATGAACTGCCGTCTTTAATAAAATGCTTTTCAAATCTTACAAAAAGGCAGAAAAAGTAACAACAGACACGTCCTGTAATTATTTTTAAATAATACTGACATTCTCTTCTTATTTATCCATAGCAAGAGCCATCAGAAGACTATTGGACCCATGTTTCAAAGAACTGAAGGGCCTTTAGGAGGGTAACTTAAGAGTAAACTGAAGGTCAATGTGCATAGTCTTAGATATGCACAAATAATTGCTTATTAATAAGTGTAAACATCAAAACCCAATGCAACTCGGTGAGTTTTAGTGGCCGCAGAAACCTTATGCATAGCTTACAAGAGGCAACTAGTGGCAGACTGAAATGTACAGTGATGTGAAAACAACTTTCAACACCTTACAGATTTCTCCTGCTTTTGATTTTTTTCTCTTTGCCATACTTAAACCTACCCAATCCAATCATTTGTAAAAATAAAGAAAACAAAGAAAGAAAAAAGTAATCAACCCCATGTTAAATAAAAAAATAACCTTAATTAACTAAATTTTTTGGACATTATTTGAATCAAGGGTTAAAAAATTAATTACACTGAAAAATCTCAAAGTAATTTTAAGAAATTCAACAACAGATGGGAAACAAATCGCAGTATTATAATTATAATTTTGTAAAGTACACATGTCCTTTGTGTGAATGGGTGAGTCAAGTGTTTTTTTCATTTATTCGTGTTATCTTTGTCTGATATTGGGGCTTCTTTGATTATCATTAACAACTAAGCAACGAAAAAGCAAAAGAAATCCACAAGTGAAAATAATGCTTGCTCACAGTACTATAAATAATATGAAGAAAAGAAAAAATTAGGAAAGAAAAACATCAAAATCCAAAGCAGTTTCTATCAAACATTTTTCTCCACTTACTTTCACTTTATAATTTATTGGAAATGAAAAACTACAGAAGCACATAACTAAAGAACTTCAAGTGATTAAATATTTGTTTCAGAGAACATCTCAATGGAAAAATTACATAACTTAATATGTACACAGAACTCTATAAAGAGAACAAAGCCAAGGTTTTTCTAGACCTGAGCAAACAGATTGTCAGGAGTTTTGTAGTCTGAGATTAGGATTGAGGGCAGTGTTAAAGAGGCAATGACTTAATGTAGTGAGTAGGCTACTACAAAGCAAGGTTGATTGTGGGTAGTAGCAGTAGTAGAAGTAGTAGTAGTAGTAGCAGTAGTTGGTAGTAGCCCTAACACCGCGAAGTTATGGAGGTTTGGGGTCAGAGAGGAGAGTGAGAGAGCCCGAAGCTGCCAAAAAACAGCTGGACGTTTAAACGTCAAAGGCACTGAGGAAGAACACAGGACAGGAACAGGAAGCCCCGGCACAGGAAGCACATCATCAGTGAGTCAACAGCTTAAGTCGCGTGATCCAACTGACCAGTAGTGAGCGCTCTGCCGGGGTGCGCTTTGAGATGGGGCTTACGGGGGCCTTTTTCGTGTCCTCCTGGTAGGGGATGGTGGCACTGTTGTGGAGGTCTGAGTTGGAATAGTAGCAGCTGTGTCGGATGCGGTCCACTCGGACGAGCTGACGCTCCCTCGCAGGCCTGTAGGGCGAGGATGCCGACGGGACCTCCTCAGCAATGGTGGGAATCCGCTCGTTGCTGAGGTATCTGTACAGCAGGTCCTCACCTAAGGAAGGAAGACAATAAAAGATTCTTAGCAAAGAGGTAAAAGAAAAATATATAAAGCTAGCATCATGTTTATATAAAAATTGAGAACTCAAAAGATAGTCAAGAAAATCCTCAGGACATTCCTTTGTTGAAATATGCAATTTTAGTAGAATTTCTTTAAGCTGCTGCAATTTAGCCACAGACCTAACAATGTCCCAGACAATAAAACACTGACAAACATTTCCATGAACTACTTTCATTAAATATTTAAAGAATCACCTGAAATGACACTTTAATCCAGAGAATGGATTGAAGTTTATAATAGAGATCCACAGAAAAACGGTCTGGTGATCAAAATCGACAGATTTGACGATTAGAGGGTTCTGATTAGTGATTGAAAGCCTTTTCTCTGTCTGTGAACACACCAAACAGTAACATCAACACTCCCTAGAGTGGAAGTTATTACTGAAAGGAGAACAACTGTTAGTCAGTTTCAAATTGTGTTGAGGAATGGTGGCTGTCAACACAGTCTGCTAACAACAAGGAGGTAAACTTCAGTAAAAACCAGAGACTTTACGATTTCACAGTGAAACTGCACTGTTTTGTCCTTTTGAGCCATCCTAATCTATGCCTCATGAAGCATGCTTATTCCCTAAAGAACACACAATTAGTAATCAGTATTTAAAGTAGTTAAAAATGTCAATTCGGTAATAAATCGGTTTAGAACAAAAACATATGTTTAACTGAAGAATCTCTTTGCCAGAAGAATTTGAAATTATTTGAAGATTTTCAGTGGTGTGCATAGATAGCTCTAAGTATAAGATCTTTGAGAAATTATAATTTTGTTTTATACTAAACATTCTATAAAGAAGTGATGTCATATATAATGTCATATCTATTCAGAAAGCTGAAGAAAGTATCAGATTGTCCGTTTCTCGTGGAAACATAGGAATTGGTTAAAATCAGTATCAAATGGCTGTAGAATTAGCAAACCGATGATTAAAAATATGAATACCTTTTCTGCCATGTGCCCAGGGCTTGGCGTATGTGTCCACTACTGCAACACAAGTATCTGCTGGCATCGACAGTGGCCTTGGCTTACCTTGAGACAAGAATGTCACACTTGTAAGTTCTTTTTTCAGAACGTTCTGAGTCCTTATTCATCAGAAAAATATTTATTTAAGATACTGACCACGTGAAGCCTTATGCTCCCTCATTCTGGGCTGGATTACGGTGGCTTCAATGGGACATCCGGGGTTCAACTTGTCATAATCCGTGATGGTGGTACGTTGTCTGCTCTCCTGGTCCAGGAAAGAGTTGGGTGACTCAGAGCCCTTCGGTCTTTTACTAATGCTGGAGAGGGAGTCTGATCTCATCTCTCTGCACGCAGAAACAAATGTTTGCTTATTAATCACAGCTCAACTCACATTTCTGTGGCATCAGAGTTAAAAAAACAAGCAAAAAAAAGAAGTAGATCACGATGACTTACAAACAAATAGTGTTACATGAACAAGTCTAATCCAAGTGAACCGAAGAAAAAAGTGTGCAGTGTGGGATGCAGAGTGGGTTGAAGATGAGCAGATGAGAATGTGTAGTGATGAGGAAAAGGAGAAGTGAAAACATAACTGCAGCCCACTATTTATGAATCAGGACTAAATATGTCTGATCTTAAAAGATGTTGCATCATAAGAAATTGTTAGGAAGCATTTCTTCAGCAATTCCTGACTAAATTTCCTATTTCCATCCTTTTAAATTAACTTTAAAATATAAGATACCACAGGTCACCATGAATGAGGCATATTTTTCTGTACCGCATTAGCTTTGAATAAAAACACACACTACAACAAAAACACACAAGAAAGGAAAGAAGGTAGGACACAAAAAATGGGAAAAAAAATAGAACAATAAATACATTAAAATAAAGCAGCACACAAGGAAGGAAACATAAAAAAATGGAAGAAACAGAAAAGAAATACTAAAGAAATGAAAGGACATAGGAGACAATGAAACAAGAGACATAAGACACACAAAAGGTAGGAAGTACAGATGGACACAAAGAAATGGAAGTAAATTAGGAAGGATGAAAGTTATTTTGATACAAAGAAGGGTAGAAAGTAATGAACAAAGGAGAAAGGAAAGAAGACCACAAGAAAGATTTGAACACATGGCTCACCGTGGAGTGTACGGCACTGGAGGCGGTGGAGGAATGTACAAGTCCATAATAGCTGGCTTCTCTTTTTTAGTAGACCCATTAGCTGAACTGGAGGGGGACTGGGATCGGATCAGAGAGGAATTATTCTGTAAAATAAATATTTTTACATAAGTTATTACATCCTGATTACATGGTGCAGCCCTCAATAAATCCAGCTTCAACATCAATCATGGTCAAAAACAAAAAGATTTTTAATTTTAGTTTTTGACTTGTGCTTTTTCCACTTTCAAATATTTCCTAAATATAAGTTGTTGGTAAAAGGGAGGAGCTCACCATATGTGGTGAGACGTTTAAGTGCTTGTGTGTGTCTACAAGTATAAATTTTCTTGCTTGAGGTATGGAAAGATTGTTAGTGAAGTCTAAAATAGACTGTAAGACATTCACTCATTTACCACAGTTATGTTTCCCGACTCAACAACTAAATATTTGGCTTTTATCTGCTGCAGTTCTCAGCCTTAAATGGAAAAACTGCTCCTGTTACCCAGTAACTGATAGAACAATAAAAACTTCATATTTGATAGGAGTTCCTATTAAGGTTTTAGTTTAAAATATATCAAAAATATGTATTAAAACTAAATCTTTGTGAGTCAGGCTGGAAGATGTGGCTCTGTTTTGGCTTTGAAGCCTCATTATCAAAGATAAACTGAGATGTCTAACTCTGATTTCCTTCAGAACCTGTTAAAACAAGCTGCTGGTGTTTATTTTCCCCATTGTTCCCTACACCTCTCTCTGCTGCTTAAAGATATCAAATCTGTTATTCTCTCATCTTAGCTTCTCAGGTTATCAAGCAAGCCACGCATGATAGCACAGTTCCACAGGAAACTGGAAGTGTAGGATTACAGCGGGCTATTAGACTTACTGTATGTTAAAACAGGAGTCAGATAAGAGATAACCTCATGTCAGGTCTGATGGGCTCACAAGATGAAGTAGAACAAATGTACATCTCTTGCAGGTTGCTTCCGTTTGTTATTTTTAATAACACTAAAATATTCTAGATTAAACCAATTTTAAAAATCAGATAATGATGATCTGAGGAACTACAAAAAAAAAGACATTTTCAAGTGATGATTTTATCTATTAGAGGAAATCTTATAAAATAATCCTGTACAAACCAAACCACCCTGAGAAAACCCACAAAGGGAATGTCCAGCATTAGGTCCTGACCTTAAGTTCAAGTACACTTTGGTCACTCAGGATGATATAAAGCACAACAGCAAGTCCATCTTTACATGGCTCAGAAAAGGACGTCTAGAAGTGGCTTAGTCAAAGTATCAATGCTGTGTTAAAACCCTAAACATGTCGTTCATGGTCAAAAACAATTCTACACAGAGAAGTGGGCTAAAATTGCTCCACAGCAATATAAAAGACCTATTGCTAATCATTACAAGCGCCTGATTACAGTCTTTGTTAACCGGTCAAGTTTTAGGATGGAATAACTTATTCACATAGAGCCAGGCTGGTTTGGGTACCTTTTCTCCTTTATAAAATTGTTTTAAAACTGTATCTTATATTCATCCAAAGTGTATTTTTTTCATAATTAAAACAATTTGATAATCTGAAACAAGTCATACAAATAATGTAAAAATAAGAAAAAATAAAAATAAATCAGTGGATGGGAGAACTTTATTTGCTTCACATTTTCCAGTTACCTTTAATGGTTTGGGATGTTTTCTCTAGGAAAATAAAGTAAGTTTAGTATGTTATGCGCCCATCTCTTTGTAATAAAACACCTGGGTCATTGTTTGAGTACTGAAATAAGATAAACGGACCAAAACACTACAACAGGCAGCTTTATCTATTAGACTGAATGACTTCATGGGAGTTTCTTTTCCTCTTTTGTTGTACCTAAAGATAAAGCTCAATAGTGTATTGAACTCAGCCAGCAGCATTCTTAGGGTGGCTCTGTCTGAACATGCTCATTCTGGAACCAACTCCCTAAAAAGCTAATAATTAGTTGACAGCGATTAGCCTGACATGAAGAAAGAGATCGGTCTGCAAGTACTCACCTGAGGTACGGGGGGCTTCCAGCGCATGTTCTTAAGTGGGGCGGGGGTGAAGTTTGTAGTTCCTGTCGGCCTCTTCTTCAGTAGCAGAGCCACGCCTTTGGGGTCTTCTCTCAGTTTGAAAACAAGGTTTTTCAACTGCCAGCCAACCTGATCGAATAGGCAAAGAAAGTATAATTTTACATAGCACCATTAATGTACAAGATAGTCCTAAAATAAACAAAGGTTGCATTCGAGTTATTAAAATAAAACAGTGATGGAAACACTTAATCATACAAAAATAATATACAAGTTTTAAGAAATGACTATGAACATTATTAGAAATTATTGATAAAATAATATTTAATCTTCTTGGAAACACTGTTGTAAAGAGTAACAGGACTGAAAAAATAGATGTTACTTGGAGATAAAATTAATCCTGAGTACAAAGCAACAGTTAGATTTCATGTGTGCTATGTGGATTTCAATCTTATTGAGTCTAGCTGAGGGGTTATTGCTATCACTGCATACATGGGACCAAAATAAATAATAAAACAGTCCAGACCCTTCCACTTACTGAATGACATGCTTACACAGTAATTGTAAGTGACCGTGGTCAGGCGGTGTCACAGATATAAACCTTGTGTGTCATCAACATATTTATTGAAAGATACATTGTAAAAATCCATAATCTAGATATTAAAAAAAAAAAGTGGGCTGAGAATGGAGCCTTGGGGAGCCCTACGTGTGACCTCTGACTCCACAGATTTATGTAATTGCCAAAATAGTGCTGCTCCTTCTTGTAAGGTGTCAACCATACTAGATATAACAAGATAGAACCAATTACTAATCTTATTACCATTACTACAACTTGTACTTAGTTTACAATAATATATATTAAGCTCACCACTGTTTGCTGGTTGACCTGAATCACTTCATCCCCTGCATGGATCTTCCTTGAAAGGTCTGCAGGAGACTGAAAAGGAAATGTAGACAGGAATTATTTCTCTAATTATTTTTCTCATCACATCGAGGCCAGACAGGATCAACTTGTCATGATTTGCGATGATTCAGATTCTGATTCACATTCCGAGATTGGAGGCGTTAAGATCCCACTGTTGATGTGATGCTTGTGCATTAGTCACTGGCTTGTTGTCTTAATGTGGGTTTTAAAAAGAGTAGGCTTTTGTGTAGATGCCGTTTGTGACATTTTCTTATCAGTGAAAACACAAACAATTCTCCTTACACAACCTTTAACTCCTTCAGATTTTGAAACTTTGTTTTCCCACGTCAAACGAGGAGGAGGATGAGAAAAAGTCTCATACGTAAATAAATCCTTCACGGAGAAAGGCTGAATGTGTTTTTAAAGTTCACAGTTATACTTACATGCTCTGTAGTTCCAGTGATGACATGCAAACCATCGTACGTCGACTTGATGTACATTCCCTAGGTTGAAAAACAAACACCCAAAACCTTAATTGTGGTTGTGGTTTAAACACAATATTCCCAGAGGGAGACACATGGATGATGGAAAAGTGGAAGGCCACAACCTGACGTGCATTGCATGCATTCCTGGGGAATTATTAAAAAAAGCAGGATTTGACAAACTCGTATGAATTCCTCACCAGCCCCTCGCCTGGTTTGATGTTGGTCAGCTGGACTTCCTCCAGACAGGCAGATTGGCTCATGAGTGGGTCCGATGTGGTTCTCACGGTCTGGTCACAGATGTTGTTCAAAGTCTTGGACTGCAGAGGGACAGGTACAGCAAAATGACTCGAGAGTTGGACAATGAAGTCTAAGATCTTAGTAAACTGTGTTTAAGTTTATTTTAAATGCAGAAATTATATGCTATGGCTTTATTGTCATTGGGAAGACTGTTAACTGGACTGTTCTCCAGACAACATCCTATTCTACATGCCTCGCTGCACAAGAAACTGTTCACAGTGTGCTGTGTTTAAGTATATTAATTAAAAGTTGAGTGGAAGAAAAATGCATGTACAAGCAAGAAAGGTGTAACCTTGAAAATATTTTGACCCAAAGCCCATTCAAGCGCTCGGAAATAGATTCGGAAGGTGTGGACAGTGTTTGGACTTAGTGGTTCAGTAGAACAGACGCCATAATAAAGCATTCCTTCAAATAAAAAGAGTAATGTACTGAGCAGATATACTATACAGTACTAATATACTTTTAGATAGCCCAGTTATTCTGCCAAAAGAGTCTACAACGTGTCAGCAACAGGAAACCCTGATTGAGGCACCCCCTCTGCTGGCAACCCTATAGACCTGTCTGCTCTTTGCACTCAGAAAATGACCTGATCTGCTGAAAGCAAGTCACACAATTGCTTTGGTTAAAAAATTTTAAAAAAAGGCTTTTTTCCTTGCAGTATAAGAATGTAAATTGGAACTTCTGGTTCTCATTTGGTTTACATTTTATGGACATACAGGAAAAGATATGGCATACTTACAACTTCCAGAATCCTTTCTTCCATCTCATAGACGCTGCAGTCCTGTTACAGGAGATAAGTGACAATAGATTAAACTTGTGAGCAGAAAACAATAAAAAGAGAGAGAAGGTTTTCTACGACTTGGTGGAGAGAGACAGAAAAAGTATATGGTTCAGCTAAAAACGATATAATCAGAATCCCATATATAGAACTAAGAAAAATGGGGAGGACCCACAAATAAACAGCTTGTAGTATAAAATTACCCCTTTGGCTACATTTTGTGGATGCCATAATTGCATAAGGATCTCCTTGGATCATTTTAGAGCTCTGGAGCTTAAATGGTTCTTAAGCGGATATAGTGATGACATAAAGATAACAGGAGAGGCAAAATGTGTGATTGTAGTCTGAGAAATTGTCAACCAAAGCCATTTTTCCCCAAGCAAATATGACGCAGTTTTCCACAGTTCCTTCTCACAAGCAGGCAATATTGATATGATACTGATTGATTAGATGTAAAAATGCATCTCAATAAATTACAATATAATTGAAAAGCTCTTAGCTGCATGCCATAACCATCAAAATTAACATAAATAAATGTGTGTAATACATTGATACTGTATAAGAAATTCCCTCTTTGAATTGCATTAAGGAAATAAAGAAACCTTGAGGTGATATTTATTCAGATGCACCTGTGAGAGATGCTAAAAAGAAATCAGCTAAGTCAGCTTGGAAAATATCCACTGTGTCCTGACACAGCTTTAACATGACTGGATTTGACGCAGCTGAGGCAGTAAGACTGTGGGGGTTATGGAAGTTATTTTATTATAAGCTACCCCAATTTCAGTCTTCGTTCACGACACAGGACAACTGTCTGTTGAATCCAGACAGCTGAAAAAAATAATCTACTTAACCTTAGTCCCTTATTTCTTCAAAGTCATCAAAAGCCACAAGCTAATGTTAACACGAAGTAAAGAAAACTGTAATGACGTGTGGGGGCATGTCCCAAACACAAAAGCAGTTCTGTTGGTCTTTGTAAATCCATTGTGCAGACAGCGAATGGGGGTCGAGAACATTTCTCTGTATTTCCATAGCTTTGCACATTCCACAGGGTTAAAGGGGAGCATCTGTTTGCAAAAGCACTCAGCCTGCCATACTGCTGATTTGTTTGCACTGACAAGAACTGCATGGCCGTATGTGGGAGAAGCATCTTATAACTCCTAAATATTCTCAAAGTTTACATAATTTAAAAGAACTCTTCGTTTATCATTATACATTTAATGTTACCATGTTTACATTGCTTGAGGGAAAATAAAATGCTATTACAAACATGGTATGCAGGGGGGAAAAAAAACACAAATCCTCCCATTCGTTAAAAAAAAAAAAAGTTTCCATGCAATCTAATTTGTCAGCCTACACTATAAGGTGGTTTCAGAAAGAATCTATGCTTGCATAAACAAGCAACTGCATATTTCCTTCAAAAATGAGGCCCGTGTTTGGATGAAAACATGACTGACCGAGCCAAGAGGAATGGACTAAAAATACATGTTTCAAGAGATCTCGAAACAAAACAGTTTAATTATATGCTGCAGACATAATCTGGCCAGTCTGCCATAAAACATTTACTGAACCTTCTTCTTATCACAAATATAAAACAAATTGAAAGCAGGGCAGGATAGTAACTAAGTACTGTGAGACACTGAGGACCAATTCCCAGGATGCACTGATCCCTAAGATTACACATACTCCCATAACCAGCGTGGATCAGATGACTGTGTGCAGCTTTGATCTGCTAGCATGAAGTGACCAAGAGACAGTAAAAAAAAAAATAAAAAAATCCAGATACTTCAAGCCTGAATTCCTGATATTTGTTTTTCATATAAGGCAATGATTTTAACATTTTATCTTAAGTTATCCTGGTTAATTATTTGCCCACTAATAACTATTAATAATGTCTGATTATTAATAGCTATTAATAATCAGACCTGTTTCAAAAAGGTATGAAACAGGTAATTGCACTTGTTGTTTTTATTGTTTTTCAAAATGTAAGTAATTTTTAAATGTACTTTTCTGACTTATAACACATGAACTGAGTCATGCTCACTAAAATAGGAAGCCCTTCCATATATGGATGATGATGCAGCGTCTGAAACAGCGCCCTGTTGAAGATGCTCACCGTTCAATGCGGTTTTACCAGATGAGAGGCTATTTATTCGCAACACAAAAAAACAACATACTAAACACTCTTTGTTTAGTATGTTCATGAAATATGGATGAACTCTATAAAAGTAAACTGGTGAAGAGGATGGACTCTTTCTAACTCACTAACCCACTGTTAAAAACATACAGTTTTGTAGGATTATTTACCAGTTCCTCGACTGATATAAAACCTTTATATTGTAATGTTTTCGGCCATATCATCCAGCCCTAATTTCAAGTGGCTTAGATTTTCCACAACACCATGATGTTGTGGGAAATCTAACTGAAGACAGACTGATAGTTTTATTAGTGTGACTGACACCGTCTTCAGAATATTATTTTGACATATATGTTATTTTCATTAAACCTTCACAAGTAAAATTCGGGCTGATTATGCATAAATTACCTTGCTAATATAAAATATGTTGGTGTCAGAGTTACTTTGTTTATTTTTTATATTTTGGAGTAACAAGATTAAATTATAAACTTACATTTTCAGCGAAGCTGCATAGTTTCCCAACAGTGCTTTTGTCCTGAGTGGACACTGAGTTATGGACTGTTGCTCGAGTTTGCATTCCAGACATAACTTAATATTTTGAGCTGCGTTCCAGGCTAGCTTGGAGTTACTCATTTCTTTGATGTTTCTTACACATTTCTAAAGACACAAAAAATTTACCCAACTATTGAGGAACAAGTTGGAGCACTAAAATTTGCATTCCCTTTAAAAGCAGGAAGCCTAAAATTGCTCCTTTGAAAGACAATGACACCTCTCTGCTCAGTCAGCCAAAAATTGGTAATGTGTTCTCAGCTTTATGGCCCTGCACACTGGCTTCATTCAAGCGCAACATATAAATTGCATGATCTAAAAAGGTCCAACTCAAAGCACAAGTTCATGAATAGCCTGAGCCAACATCAGGCCATAGTTCCCCATCATCATAAAACCAATCAGCTAGTCAGTCTACTTGGCACCCAACCGTGAAGACGGTCACTTCATTCACCGTCTTCACGGTGAATGAAGTGAGAAAGTCTTCTAAGAACTTATGACAGTTTTTTATACAGTTGTATTTTATGATGAAATTAGTTACCTGCTATGGGCTAGATTCATTGACCAAACTGCTTCTCTGCTCAGGCCATGAGAAAAAAACGATTCGATTTTGAGACTTTCAGCATCACCAACCTCTGCACCCGACATGGCAGTGTGGGAAATGTATACCCCCCACTTCTCTTCCAATGACCATGACTGAGTTGCTCACAGTAAATCAGCAGAGGTGCTGAAATCCCAGACTCTGGCAAAGAAATAGGCACTCTGGGAAAGGAATTTATTTCAAACCAATAAGCCTCTAAAATGACACCTGGAGTCTCAGCAGTCATGTTCACAAGAAGTATAAACTGCTCAATGCAAACCCTTAAACGATGAAAGGCAGTGCGCATTCAGCCTATAGGAATGTGTGCAATACAATAGTGCCAACAGCTGGTAGATTCTGTATTAATCTAAGAGAGGAGAAATAAGAAATAAGATGACTGGAAGCCTCAGAAGAGACCAAAACAAAAACCACATGGCAAAAAGAAGACGGTAGTCCGAGGATGGTTGCCAGTTTCCTTCTAAGGAACATAAGTGGAGTTTTATGCAACGAAAAAAAAAAATACAAAAAAGAAAACCAACACCAAGCAATAAACAACCCCTTGCTGAGGGGCCCGGGAGTGCGACCTCATTAGCCAGCATGAGGGGAAAAACATCCCAAGAAAAACACTGGCTTCTGCATTAATGTACTCAGACCGCTGGCTTCAGGCTTGTGTCATGGCTGCCAGACTAGATTTCCTCCGAGGCTCTTTTAATGTGAATGTCTGTGCCTGGGGGTTAATGTGTGCTCAGTGGAAAAAGGCTATTATGTGAATGTTTTCGTGGTTTCAGGTAAAAGTGTGATGTTTTTAGCATGCAGACCTGCTGAACTGTGGTGGTCAACTCCAGGCACAGTTGTATGATCTTGTTCTTGGTAGCTGTGAAGTCACTGATCCCTGTGAGTGGCGTCCTATAGTAAGAAGAGACAGAAAAAAAGGAAAGATAAGTTTGGAACAGGCCATTTTTTTTCATAAATGACCTCTATCTATGATTAGCATGTTGAGTACTAAAAATAAAAATCCCTATTTATTGACAAAATACAAATGCAAGAATTCCATCTATTTCCACTCTAACAAAACACCAATCAACAGCACGTGCTCAATGTACTTTTTCAAGACTAATAAAACTGAATAAAGGTTGGAGACAAATGCTTTGATACATAAGTAGAAGACAACTTTATTTTAGATAGATTAAAAACTACTAGCTGAGGTTTCTTGCATTACAGTTCTTAGGGAAAAGGGAGAATAAAACTGAAGGAAAACTGGAAATCAGTATCTACCAGCAAAGACCTGATTGGTGCATGTCTATTGAAAACTTGATATAGTCGTCACTAGAGACTCTAAATCAGCAAACAAATAATACTGACAACTTGCTTTTAATGTGTTATGGTTTTAATGATCTTGTTCTTGGTAGCTGTGAGCCATGTTATGGAACCAGTCAACTGGAGAGGACACTGTCATCTAAATCAAAAGCTGAATAGCAGCTATATATATAACAGAACTTTGTGGAGAAAAGGCTGACTTTCTCATGACCCCCCAATAACAATTTGGAAGATGCTGGCATAAAATACGGAACAAAAAGTTCTTGTACCTGAAATTCAACCAACAAAACTGGTACAGTAACCCAATTTTCAGCTAGTTAAGGTGTGTTTAACTTGATGATGATCTAATACTCAGGAGTAATGGAGTGCAGTCACCTATCAAGCCAAGCTAGGAGGCTCTTTGCAGCACCAATCAGCTCCACCACAGAGGTTAGGAAGTCATTTGGTGGCTTGCGAGACATGCTTCCCTCAGATGGGGGGCTTTTTCTGCGATCATTTGTAGCAATGTGAAGACTGTTGGTTGCAGCTCTCATCCTCACGACAAGATTCTTCAAGTTATCTGTTTCCACTCCATAGTTCTGAAATAAGATTAACAGACGGTTAAAAGCTTTGAATTAGAAGAATGCATTATAAAGACGTCAATCAGTTTAATAATAAAGTCTGGAAATATGACGGTCCCACTTTTTCCCCCTAAACAAAGAAGTCTTTTTAGTCCTGGGAAAAACATGTTTTCTGTACTGTAAATGGATGTAATCATTTCTCTGACAGAATCTACTGCAGAAAGATTTGACTGTTTCCCCCCTTTGTGTTGGTGAACCTTTTTTTTTATTATTATCTTAGCATATATTTTTAGAACTTATAAAACATATGCTATTCTCTTGTCTGTGAGAATAGCAATTGTATTAAAAAAAAAATCCCTCCCAGTGAGTCTGCAGAGTTTTATTTATCTTTTTTATTTTTGACGTGCACGGGCAATCACCTGATTTCTATCAGGTTTGCATTCTTGAGCCCAAGTTGCCTCCTGCCTTTGCATTCCTCTTATTTGTGGAGAATTCACAAGCACAGGGGCGCTGTACTCGGCAATTCCAAACGTCACTGAGCTGAGCACAAATTAGTGCCAAAGTGAGCAAAAGTCACTTTTTGTTTAAATGTAAAGTGTGACATAAGCAAACTAATGTTTTTGACTAAACAAATGGTATTAGAATAAAATGTTTGCCATGAGTAAACAGTGGTCTGGTATTCATTTAGCATCAGCTTACATTGTGCTGAATTTGTGCCAGCAGCACTGCTTTATAATGTCATGCCAGTTGCATAATGTGCTTCCCAAAGAGTAAAACGGCACGTGGTTGGCAATCATTGCCAGAAATCTGTTTTCTTTTATTCTGCTTTCAAACATCTGCTCCGAAAAGAAGTATATACAAACTGATTCACTAATCTTCTGTCCCAAGAAAAACACTGGGATAATTTGAGTATTCAAACAGCAGCTTTTAATGGCTTTTGTTCGTGTAACACTCCATGCTAACTAGCTGATAGGAACAATAAAATATGCAAACACATTTGAAGAACCTAAAAAAAGAAGGGGAAGTCATCTGAGTCTTTGGCTTCGCATTTACATAGTTAAAGTGCAACTTTAGCATAAAGGGAATTTGAGCCTTTTCCAAGACAAACGCCTCTCTGGTCTTCTTATTAGCAGTTTAATCACACACACAGGAGCTCTGACTTTTTTCACAGACGTCTAGAGAGCTTTTGTCCTACATTACTAGCAGAGCAAAAAAAACTCCTCTAGTGTAACTTTAACCTTGCCTCCTGATTACAAAGTCTGGATTTTTTACCCTTTTATTTTATGTTTTTCACCTTTCTCTTAGTTTTTATTTTAGAAGATAACAGAGATAACTGCATTACCACTATAATGTGCCAATAAAGTAGTGGAAGACACTACAAATCTGCCTTCATTTAAATTCTCAACGTTTCAGAAACAGAAAGTTTCTTTCAAGAATGGAAGCTACCTCTTGTTTAGTCAAACTTTAGAATTATTTTTGCAAAATGCTTGAAGCAAAACAGTACAATCTTACTTTCTTTAGAGTTTATGACTAACATGTAGTGGCTAAGCATCATGTAAAAGGATATTATGATTTGCTGGTGAGTTAGTGGAGTTTGAGAGCAAACCCTGGCATGTTGGCTTTCAACACCAGCTCTGCAGAAGATATCAGTCAGAGAGATGTCCAGTAAAAATGTTTAATGTATATCTTCGTCCCCAGACAGCTGTTAGAAGCTCTTAACTTTTTGGATGTAAGAGAAGCATGAGCTTTGGTTTCCTGAAGGGTTCATGTGGGAACATCTATCTTGTAATTTGGGCTTGAATGTAGCGTCATACCATAAAAAGGTGAAATGTTCGATATTATATGTGTATATGCGTAAACATTTAAACGGAAAGGAGAAAATGAAAAAGAAGGGTGAAGTGTCAAAAAGATTACCATGACAGGAAATGTCTGACTTAGCAGTTAATAGAAAAAGGAAAGAGTTTAGGAGGAGCATGTGTGGTGTTGATGTCTTCAGTTCCTGTCGGTTGCAATGACCTTGCCTCAGGGAAAGCTAATTAAATCTGGGAGGCTTCACTTCCTCCCAAGGGACATGTAGAAATCTTAAGCCATTCTTAATAAGGAAACCTCAAATGAACAAAACCCACAAACCTGCACAGCCTCAGTCAGAGGTGAAAGGTTGTTGAGAGTCCAAAATCCCTGGTTTTGACTTCACAAAAGATAAACAGATGGGGAAGCTTATGTCTGTCAAAAACTTTGAAAACTGCCTACATTTGAAAGAACACTGCAACGTAATTCAGGAAAAAAGTATTAGAACTACTTTCTTCTTGCTACCACTATGCAAAATATTGCATGGATGTACACAAACCTGGCTCTTGGTACTGCAGTAATGATAAACAACCTTGCTGAATTGATGCTCCATATGGTACAAATGGAATGAATGCTAAATCTATAGCCAGAAACAGACAGCTGTGCAGGAGTCAAGTGCTTCCATATGTCTACTACAGCAGTTATGCACAAAGAATTTAAAGAGCAACGCCATAAAGGATGAATTACACCTCTCAGTTGTTTGAAGGTGTAGGGAACCAAATAAAACATATTGTACATATGTGTCAGGTATTTCAGTCTATATAGTCTATTTTTTTTTTAGATTTATTGTCCAGTGCTGATTTAAGATGGTTAAATCTCAATACATTTATTATAATCTAAAAAGTACTTTATTATCCCAAATAAAATGAACTGTTATTTGTGTTTGCAATGTGACAATATGTGTGACAAGAATACTTTTGAAAGGGACTATATAATAAATCTAACTGAGGAAGATATTCAACATAAATTTTTCCCAGCCATATTCATGACTCAAAAAATATATCATCCATGATTTAGATGTTTAATCATGGTAAATAAATATATATTTTTTGATACTTTACAGAAGCTGGATCCAACCAGGTTCAGAGCCAAACGTCTGCCTTAGAGCGACACCCAGACATTTTCACGCTGAGGAGACTTCGAAATACAAGTTTGTTTGCGGCAAAGAACACACCATACGCAAGCGATTAATGTAAAGTGTTTTAGGAGAACACCATGTCAGAACTGCTGACACTGATAAAAATGCAAAGACCACAATCTGGACCCTTTAAGACACAGGAAGTGATAAAACTCTAAATCGATCCCATCTGCTGGAAAACTTAGGTTTCTTGGAAAACAAAGCATGGAGGGTTTGCATTTTTCTTTTCATGAAGAGACAGTAAAGGAAGACTTTTTTTTTTCCTTTTTTTTTGGACTGCTGGAATGAGACAGAAGAGGTGAATAGCTGAAGACAAAAATCCTTCCACTGCTTTAAGCTGCCAACAAAAGCACTAAATCTTTATGAACTCATCTGGCCCATTTTCTCACTGATACTGTCGTGTGGAAAATGATAAAAAAAATAATTGTCTGGAAGTAAATGAAAGTCCTATGGCCACATTTTATGAATAATCTGTTTAATCACTGAAGATGGACATCAAACTGAACACATTTAAGTTCACTCACCAAAGCACAAAGCAAATCGACGGCCTCCAGGACCAGTTCCTGGTGTCCAATCCTTGCGACGCCCAGTTCCTCCAAGTCTTGATGAGTGATCTTTAATAGCTGTTCTCCACTGATCTTTTCCCTCTCAAAGTTACTAATATACTGCTGCAAGCTGTCATCCAACCCTGGAAACACACAAAAGGGAAAACATAAAGTTCCTGTAGAAAAAACTCCCTCTAAAATATAATTAAGTTGTTTGCCTTAAAACAACTTAATTGTTGGTAGCAGAGAAGATCACAAAAGAGAGGGTCTTTTCTCTAACAACTGCTATTGCCCTGAAAATCGCTAATTGATCCAAACCCTGAAAAATCATAATTTTCTTATCATAATATTAATACATATCAAGTAATATTTCTAATATCTTGAACATAACACCCTGGTTAATTCTATTTTTTTAATTTTTTATTTTATTGCCTTTGATAGCTGCTATTTTTAAAAATTTCATTGTGCTTTCTTGTACAATGACAATAAAGGAATTATTCTCTATTCTGTTAGTGGGACACCTCCTTCTCCCTCAATTTTCTGTTTGAATAATCATCGCTCTACGCATAAATAAGCACTCAATGTTATTGTGACAATGGTTTAAAAGTTCATTAAAATTATGTTCAATTCACATTTGTGTTGGTTTTAGATGGCTTCTTGAGCTAAACCTTAGCTTTAGACTTCAGGACCAACTTCTCTGGATTTATATAAAATTAATAGAAAAGAGCTAAAAGCTGCAGGTAAGATATTAACTGATTATAACCTTTTAACAGAACCGCCGTTCAAAAATCCTGAACAGTCCCTTTCTTGCTGAACAGAAACAATACAGTCTGGTTTTATTGGCGTGGGTCTTAATTGCACAAGTGTGCACAGTGCAGATAAGGAACAGGTGGGATGGCCATATTTATTAACTAAACAAACTGTAAACGGAACAACGGTTGAAACCTCCAAGTCTGTGTAGCTGCTGAAACAATGAGGCTATATTTACAGCTAAGTGATGTTAATGGGTGTGGGTGCCTGCAGTAAACGTGTCAGTATCAGGGACAGCCCTTTCACGCTATTTAAAGATGAACACGTTTGACTGTTAACTTCTGCAGCCACTGAATGAAGTATAGGATGCAGATAGAGCTGAAAGTACTTTAACGCTCACTGCTGAACAACATAAACAAACCTCCAAAACATGCCTCCCCCTTGCAACAGAGGAGGGAAAAACGGGCCTTTGTGTATGTTTTTCCATGTGTGTGTTTAGCCGTGGGTGTGGAAGTAAAAGCCGTGTCTCTCTGCCCATCAAAGAGCGCACAGAGAGGGGGCAGCTGCAGCTCCATGGCCCCATGCCCTGCTTCTCTAAAAGACCCGTCAGCTGCAAGACACCCCGACTCTTTCATGACACACACACAGACACGCACACACACAACACTCGCACAAATAACATTAGTCAGAGCGAGGGTTTCAGGGCCCAAGGAGCCCTGACATAAAGCAGATGCATCCATGCTGAATTTGGAGCTCGAAGTTGTTTAGTTTTTTACTGCAGCACCTGATGTCTTTGTGCTACTATGACGCTCAGCCTGTGCACCTGTTTCTGACAGTTTGCATAAAGAAAAAAACAAACAAACAAATGTGTTAGTCAGCGCTGACCAAACAAGATCGAACTGCTTGCATTACAGCATCAGCAGATCTGACTCAACCTGTTGCAAATCCATAATCTGTAAACTAAGGCTTTTGGTGATACATATTAAGCAGAGACTAGCTAATATGCTTTATATGTGTCAAATATTTTGCATTCAATCTGATTTGTTTGGGAATGTGAACAGAAACAAAAACAATTTTTATCAGAAGCATGACAAATAATACAAACAGTAGCTTCTAACTACCAGTGATATCCGAAACCAACAGTAAGTTGTGTCTAAAAATCCTTCAACGTCACCAGTTTTTCTCTCTTTTAAAGACATTGTGATTAAGCTTGTAAATGCTACAATCTGCCAATAAGAATTAAAGTTTGAGTTTAATAATGATAACCATCTTATTAGGGATACAAACTAAATTTTGATCAAGCTTCCATAGGCAGATGTCAGTCTCTGTCCTTGTGGTCTAATCTGACACAAATTAGACCATTAATATAGGTAGACTATAATTTTAATAAAATTTGATTCTCAGAGAAAAAATAATATTTTTATTATAACCCCCATTAGGCTCCATTTAAATGCACCAGAATAAGAATTGATTACAAGGCTATCCTCATTCATGCTGCTTCCGTAAAACCTGACTTTTACTGATCTTTTGTATTTTAGAAGGTGAGTTTTCTTTATTTTGATAAATTTCACAAACAGGATTTTTTTTCTGCAGTATTTTACCTGCTGAAGAACAAAAAAAATACAGTGGGGGCTTGAACCAGTGACCCATCAGTTACAGGATGAATTCTTATATCTAGAGCCACTACCGACATAGATTCTTGTGTTTACTTCATCAGTAAACACTGATTACATACACCAAAAATTGTATGTTCATAATTTCCACCATCTCAAGTCAGTTGTTTGGTACTTCCCTGCTGTTCACAATCACAAAGGTTTATTCCTATAATGGGTTGATTTATAATGCTAATTAAAATTCTTCAGGAGGAACGTTACCTACAAAACAAAATATGTACTTTGAATAAAAAATCCAGAGTGGCAATAAAGTTGACTTTTAATAACCGCTGGAATCCTTGGGAAATGTTACTGTGTATATGAGAGCTATAGTTATTCCCCCTGAGTCACAAGGGAAAATTTTCATGACTTGATAAACCATTAACCAGCACATAAGTCAAGTCCAGTTAGGCTCATTACATTTTTCTCATTCCTCAGCATGCTAATTCCCAGGCAAGACTTCAGAGAACAGTTAGATTAACCTCTGACTGGTCGACATCCTCTGAAGGAATTCAATTCAGACGGAAAATGAAGGGGACAGAGTGCCGGCCGCAGCCAAGTTCAAACACTGGGGCCAGTCTCCTAATGCGATTAGGGGAAGACAAAGAGTGGAGTTTTCAAGGAGGCAACATTTCTACTTCCTGCTGCGTTAAAAAGGCATTTCCTGTTGAACGGTGCAACCGTGCCCAACGTCAAAGAGGGAAAGTTGTGGGTTGAGACACAGTAATGACCTCTGCTGATTTATATCAATTGTTCCGAACAATGCAATTTCACCCAACCAGCCTGAGGCTTTAAAAAGTCTGAAAACAAATGAGATGACAGTAAAGACTCTCCACTTTCCATTAGGATGTTTTCTGATTTAGTTATCTACAACATTTTCTCTCCTAATCCTTTATGTACACCTCAAAACAACAGCAAACACTTCAGCACTACCAGAGACTGAAAGTAGGATAAATGTGCTGTACAGACATCGTTCATTATAATTGCACCAACACCAAGACTACAAAAAGAAAAACTCTAAAACAGTCTTCCCTCTGAACTCAAAACCTTCTAGTTAAAACAAAAAAAGTGGGTGTCCTTACTGTGGGGCTTATAAAACATTTATTGTCCCTCGATCAATGGCTGCCAGGGTGTGCGAGGGACTATCAATTTTCATTTAAGACAGAGAAACCAGTAAAAGAGATGGAGTCTCACTTTATTGTGAAGTGAGGGATGGGAGGCAGAGGAGAAGGCAGTGTGAGTGCTTTTCAAAGTCTGCGGAAGATGAAACACTTTGGAGGAGTTTTATAGCGACTCAAAACTACTTGGCAACTGTCTTCTAACTGCACCATGTGGGGGAAGCAGAAGCAAAAACAGACAACACCAACGTCAACTATAACTTCACCATCAGTGAAGCTGTAAAAGCATATGTTGCCAATGAATTTAAATTAAAACCTGTATTACCAAAGCGACCACTATCCATTGTCAGTTCTCTGGAAGAATAAAGGAGAAAATCGTCTCAGATATTATAAAGGTAATCGTTTCAAACTGCTTTTCTGTAAAATTTTAGTTTTACACTGACTTTATCCCAGTCTGAAGAAAGCAGGAGAATTTCAAAATGTTCAACACTGCCCACATGATAGTCTTAAACACATTTTAAAAATTGGACAATTTAATGACTCCTGAATTTAACTACATTTTACAGAAAGACGGGTGTTATTAGAGGAGATAATTAAGAATCAAGCAGTGTCCTGAAGACAACTTGAAGCATTCTTTGCGCATACAGTTGCTCTCCTAGAGTGGCACCTGCTGTTGAGTGTGGGGTCTTCTTACCACCCACCAACTCAGCTTCTGTAAACACTGATTACATGCTGAACAGGTTATAAACGCATTTCTAGTGTGTGTATGAATAAACAGACTCAAGCAAGCAAATAGTTGGAAAGTCTCTGCAACGGAAATTGAGTGAAATCTGTAAGCCTCTAAGCATATGACTTTGGCAGTATAAACACAGTTGTCCTTCTCTTGCAAAATAATATGTTTTGACCTATTCTCAACACTTTATAAACACCTGGAGCTTTTTTTAAAAAATGGTACACCTGTTGTGCAGTGCGACTGCAGTTAGGGTCAGTAGAAGAAATATCAGAATCTATAATTTGTATTTATGAGATGAAAAACACGTTCAAAATCAGCCAAGATGTCTTCCTTCACCAACTTCATCCGTCTGTCCCAAAAAATGTGCAGATCAATAAGAAATTTAGTCCTGCTTCTGGTAGTCAACTTCTTGTTCTCAGGGGTTTGGTTACACAAAAGGGTGAAGAATCCCACAGAGAGAATCAAACAAGCACCTTCCCCCATGAACCCCTCCCTGTGTTCCCAGTGGGAGGTGCAGTCACCAAGTACCACACTCACGCAGACACAGGCACACACAAAACCAATATGCCCGCTGAGGTAACCAGTGGGAAAGCTGCTGGGTGTAGAATAGCAAAGCCACTGTAACTCTACTGTCTTTCTACGTAAGCCCGGCCTCCGAACCTGTGGGGAATGGTCAGGAATTTGAATCATTGTTCTCCACTCAGCAGCTACATTGTGGGAACTTGCACCAGCTCTGGCACAATGGTCTCTGGCCGGACCAGGCGTGCTGTAATTAAAGGGAAAGAGAGTGCTTCTCTCGGGTACTGCAGTGCTATTCTCTAATGCATGACTTCACAGAAGGACTAACAAGCAACAAAGCAAGTAAACACCCTTGCAGTTAGCATCTTATGAAGTTTTTTTTATATTCATTCTTTGACATACAGACACTGGTTTTTCCAAGACCTAAAATTCTGGAGATAAGTTAGTGAGTGCAAAGAAATCTCTGTCAACGATCATACAGTTCCCAAAACATTCACAGTGGTTTGTATTCAAAACAAAATTTGCCTGATACTATCTGAGTGCTCAACTGTATGACCCTGCGGGACCCATTTTTCATCTTATCATTCCTTCCTGCAGTTAACAGAGACTGTTTGACTTCATGTACCCTAATCTCTAACTACAGACAAGTAGCAGTTACTCGTCCTGAGCGGGTCTCCTGAGTGAGGAAAAGCAGCTGAGGCTGGCCCCTCCAATGGAGGACAAAGCAGCTCTGTCTCAAGCATGGTGATGGACGATGACTGATGAGCGAAGAGGGTTTAAAGGTTACGAAGCAGTTACGGTTTGAGCGGATCAGCAAGTGTGAGTTCCATTTTGGTTTGGAGTGGTACAACATTTTCACAGGGAATCTCTGACATTATCCAGCTGTCTTTGACTCAACCAATAATTTAGCCACAATGTAATTGGATATTGTCAATTTTCTAAAAACTGACTCATTTGTTGATTGGTAAACTGCTAATAAAATAAAGAAGGACAAGCCTCAATTTAGGCTATGGGAAATCTTAGCATTTCTTTGACTTTTGGTTACAAACCTTATAAAACAGAGAAGAAAAACAAGGAGAGCAGCAGAACAGCTGCAGGCTTTTTCAATGAATGTCTCT
Source organism: Alfaro cultratus (assembly GCA_903066825.1). Lineage (NCBI taxonomy): Eukaryota > Metazoa > Chordata > Actinopteri > Cyprinodontiformes > Poeciliidae > Alfaro > Alfaro cultratus. The sequence goes on from CAEFZX010029902.1 coordinate 37,288, forward strand.
GCAAACCCAGAGCAACCATAACAGTTGGCCCCTAAGCTAAGGGTGTGGAGAAAACAAAATAAGAGCTTACAGTCTTAGTGAGGGTTGTTTCTTTGCAACTAAAATTTGACCCAGTTTTTTTCTGTCTTTGTTGGGTTTTACAAACATCTTTCACATAAAGCATCAGATTTAATAATGCCCAGTGAAAATGAATGCCTTGATGCATATGACTAACAACTACGTAGAGATCATTAATAATTATGCATTTTATTTAAATGCCGCCCTTTTAAAACACTCAAGGACATTGTACATACAAGTTAAAAACAACATAACAAACCATCAGCATCTTACAAAAATAAACCATTACAGGGATTCTCTAATTGTGGATAACTTCCACAACAGTTATCCACAAACACAGGGGGGAAAAAAATCCTCATTATATTTACAATAGAAATCCTTTAAATTCTGATGAAAACATAGCTGTGTTTAAGTTTGTTCTCAACATTTGCATCATAAACTACTCCTATTAGACTGATCATTATAAAGGAATGTCCTGTCAAGTCTTGTTGGGCCTGTGTCAAGGTATGCCAAAGCTTTAAATAGAAATGCTTTCAAAATTAATATAATAAGGAAGAATTGTCCCTTCCCCACCTGTTGCTGCAAACTGCCACTCATTTGGCTGAAAAAAGATTTCTTAATTTACTTCTGAAGAACACGATGACAAATCAAAGAGGTAAATCTGCCACTACTTGATCTGAATCTGAAACATATGAATATCCTTACAACGCAATAAGCACATATGTAGCAATACAACTAAAGTAAGAAGAGATACAAAAATACTTTGGTGCAGCATCACCAATTCATTTCAAATAATCAATAATTTCTCCTGCTCTCTGCTGCATTTCCTACTTGTTCATTTTAAATTATTTATTGGTAAAAATACACATTGCTGTCAGAGATTAGTCTTGTCTGTCCAATCTGTTTTTAGAATCGGTATCAGAATCAAATACGTTATTGATCCCCAAAGGGAGATTGCTTTTTTGTTGACAAGCTACTCCATTCAAAGTGTTAAATATAAGCACATACAAATATAACCATTACAGATACAACTTCTGTAAAAAAAAAAATAATAATAATAAAAAAATTTACAAGACAAATAAATAAAATAACATGGACATATATTATTTACTGAACAAGACAAGCAGCTTGCAGAAGTAATTTTTCTAAAAGTCTCAGTTGGTCCCTTTACATAAATCCTCACTCTTTTGGAAGCCTACTTACTACACTCCATCTCTTCACCACAAGCATAAATTCACAGTAAAGAAAGCAACAAAGACCTCAGAAATGTTGCAGACACGCCCCTCCCGTCTCTCTTCTTGTTCCAATGTCTACTCGTCAACCCACCACAGAATTTCCTTTTCCTGGCCCCTCTAATGTTCATATTGTTGTGGTTCAGCCTGTTGACATTTACCCCAAGTGTTGAATGGGTGCATCACAATAGAGTGTCTAATATAAGGACTGTTTGTTAGCTATAAAACCCTGTCACAAGTTAATATTACTTGTCTGTGTGGCCTTACAGTTACTACTGAGGATTGCATTTTGTTTAAAATGCCAAGTCAGACAACATAACATCATTTTTCACTTGCATATTAACATACTCTGAGAAAAATCTATAATAAAAAAACTGGATTTTTTAAAATACTAAAACAGAAGCAAAATGAAGAAAGGAGAAGAAAAAAAGACTATTTCTTTAGGGGAATAATTCATATCAGTTTCTGAATCACAGCTACTGAGACAAACACATAAAAAAGGAAAAGCAAAACAAAAACATGGAACTCTGCGTGGTACTTTCCCATCACATGTATGGGTGTATATCAGGGTGGCCCTGCATGCTGATTACAGACTTGTTTGCTAGCACCATAATAGCCGCCTATGGAAGCCGCAATAAAGACAAATAAGGTTTAGTGGGAGGAAATGAACCCCACTCATTTGGCTTTCCAAGGGAATAGAGTGGCACCCTCTGTTTTGCCATTGAATTTGGGAATATTTTCAAGCAAAGTCAAAGTTAAATTTGCAATGTTATATTGTTTATTCCCACAGCAATGCCTTATTTGACATTCAGACAGACAAATACATTAGACATGACAAAAAGCTTTTAATTAAACTTAGACTTGTCCCAGTGCCTCACATGATTCAGTACAATACTTGCTAGATTCCTAGTGTTGATTCCCATTGAAGAATAAGGACCGCTAATTGTCATGAATCTACGAGAGGGCAAATGGCCACGCACATCTCAAAAAACCCAACTGAGAGAGCAGAAACAAGCTTCTAACTTTGCAGTGGATATGTCTGTTGTCACCCTGCCCTGTTCATACACACATCTGAGCCATCTGTCTACCAGATAAATCCAGATGGAAGGTTCTTCTGTGGAAAACTGTTGCTGGTGGACAACACACTCATCTACAATGGCTACAAACATGAACTGGCTGTATCTGCAAACAAAATTAAGCCTAGAGCAGTGACAAGGGGGAAGAGCCAGGAGTTGAAGCAGGAAATGGGACAGAGAGATGGGGGCGTTCAAAAAGTAGAGCAGGCTTGTGTCTAAGTCAGAAGTACCTCTGCTCCCAGTATAAATAATTAGTTACCGCTCAGAGCAAGAACACTAAAAAACATTTTTTTGCTCTCGTATCTTAACTTACTGTAGCTCTTTAAGAGAAATTACCAGAAATCAGACTCGGTTAGCCTATTAGCTTCTTGGGACACACTTTTTCTCAACATATAAAACACAAACAGTTGAATGAATTATGCAATGCAAGACATCACGAGTCTGCCTACAGGGCTGTAGGCAGCTGATCCTGTTCTCCCTGCTGCGAGGGATGTGGGTAAGGGATGGTGAGTCATCCTCAGTTAGAGAGAGATCAGTGACAGACAGTGTGTCACCCACAAGCCAGGACAGGGTGGCTCTGACGCACACAAACAATTTAATGCTGTGCTGTGCATTTTCTCTCAACAATCTTTCTTTGATGTTGCAACATTTAGTTTTAATGCTCAAAAACCACAAGTGGATTCTCAAAAAAACAAAAAACAAACACGGGTATCTATCCCGACCTCATTCACCACACTTAAAACACACTCCACCCTTCCGCAGGTGAGGTTTATTTGTAGCACCAGGTGGGAATCTCCCAGCCATGCCAGATCAAGAAAAGATAACTTTTTATACCTGTATGAGATTAGTATATTGTTGACCTGAAGTAATATCAAGATGGCACATTCAAATAGACAAAAGACAGGTGAGATAGTTTACTCAGGGGTTTGCAGCAAAGCTTTCAAAAGAGAGGCTCAACAAACCCACCAAAGATTGCTTCTTCCAAGTTGGGATTTGTACAAAGAGCCACCCAATCTTCTAGAAAAAACTTTCAAAACGCATATTTGCTTGGATACTGTGTTTAAAGCTGGGTTGAAAAGAGAAAACAATGATTTTTACAATTTTTTGTCTTTTCTAGAATGATGATTTCAAGCTAAGAGATGATGGTCAGCAGGTGTTTCTAGTATACCTGCATATTGCATTCTGGAATAAGGAAGTAAGCAAAGACAAAAGGTTGTTTTTCCTAGCAGGTGATGACAGTGATGGGAAGTCTAGGGCTAAATGAACAGTAGGGAAAAGCCATCCTCAGTTCTTCGCTGTATTTCAGACATAAACTAAATGAAAACCAAAGCTTGGCACAGCAGTGTCAATTCATTAGCTTTATGGATTAATAGAATAACATTCAGCTTTAAGGGCCACAGACTTGGAATTAAAGAAAACAATAATGACTGATCAGTCATGAAACACAGTCTTGGACTTCCCTTTAGCCTTCAAAGTATTTTTAGTTCCGTTTTCATCTATTCAATCAGAGTACGCAAAGATATAGTTACCTAATGTACCATAGATGTACATTAGGGGTTTGTATCTGATATCTTAGTATTTCAGGCCATTATTATAAAATATTAAAGAAGGTAGTTCTTATACTGTCCCGCAACTTTTGGGTTGCAAGACGGCTATTCTTCCCACTGAACCACAGTCACAGGCCTGGTCCATAACATTCAATTATATACCCTGGTGAAAAGAAGACTTTGACAGAGTGTCAGGTAACATATCAGCAATTTGTTAGCGCCAAGGTGCAATAACCACCAACTTACTGTTATAATCTTAAGACTAGTTAGCATCTGCTTTAGAAACTTTTTCCGTGAAGGTACCGATTTGATTTGACAGAAAAAAAGATCAATTAACTACATCTCTATTCTTTTGTTTCAGTGTTTGAACATGAATGTGTGTAAGCGATATCAGCACATCCATACATTTCCCTATTTTCCGTCTTCTGTTTTCATTTGAACCACTGTGCAACCACTGATAGAGCACAGCTGCAACCTAAAACTTGGTCATACCGAAATACTTTGTTTATATACAATAGTTAATGACAATTTACATTGTAAGCAGACCCATTTCACCACAGCTTTTTATTTTGTTACCTAAGCAGGGCAGCTCCTGGACCAGTCCTCTGAGGGCAGACGAAGGCCAAACAGCTTGTAATACTAAACCGTGATCACCTGGGAGATTTGCAATGCACATTTAAAATTTGAATGAGAAGCAAACAGGTCTAGCCTGGGAATGTCAGGGATACGGGGAGACACCCCGCCTCCAGTTCCCACACTGTGACAAAACATGTTTGACACTGACGTAAATGCAAACTGATTTTGAAAAAAAAAAGAAAAAGAAGAAAGGAACAAAAAAAAACAACAACTACCCTTTAACATGATATTTAGCCATATTTACAATTTTAAGGGTGATGTGAAAAAGTGTGAATATGAAATTGGAACATGCAGATTAATATTTGATTATTTCTCTTAAAGACTCTCTGTGGTGGAGGCTCTGGAGAATCTGGACTATGTGAGAAACAGGCTTCACAAGAACCAACAGTGACAGAATTTCTCCCCAGAGGGAATCCTCTTACAGCACTTCTCTTTAAACACCAAATGCCGGTTCCTTGGAAAAATGACACTGTAGTCTGCTGATCACTGCAACACAAATGGCTGATTTGAAAAAAGAAAAGGCTGTTTGACTGGATGAACTGAAACTAGTGAATAAGAAAAGAAGCCAAACTGGGTTTCAGTTGAACAAATTACACCAGCTTTCTACTTCCTTTCAAAGGCAAGCTGGCATCAGGGACAAACAAACTTCTGCAGTCTTTCAAGAGTATGTTTGGATTTATTTGACACCTGTTCCTCCTGAACCACGCATGCACAGTTTGCGCAGAATACAGGCTACTAAAATGGATTAATGCTGTCTGTGGTTGATATCTAAACACAGAATTATACTTTCTTTATACAGCAGGCGCTAAAGCAGCAACAGGAAATTTTACCATAAAACTGATACGTCTGCATTACGACTGCTCACGCTCCTGTCTAGGAAGTTTCTGTTTCTGCAAGATAAAGATCAAGGTGCGTCACCCCTGTTGACACACCTTGCTGTCATCCCTGCAGATGTTGCTGCTCACGACATCCATCACTGAAGTCACTCACTTTGTTGGAATTCAAACAGTCTTGTTATTTTTCCCCGAACAAATGCATGGTCAAAGGGGAAAGTGAATTTAGCACATGTTTAACACTTCTCTAACCACCCAGCTGCCTCCTTAGCACCTTGACGTTACTTCAAAGCCTGACACCAAAAGTTTGGCTGCTAAGCATTTCTGGATTTAAAATGTGTTGAACAATGCCAAAGACATGCCACTGCATTATATTTAGATGAGTAACCACAATGATGTCAATAATTGTTGCAGATAGGAATGGATTGGTATAAGGTTCTCTATAATAAGAAGATTAAATAGCATTAGAGTATTTACACACAAACATATTTAAAACAACTTATTGGCCAGTTCAAAGATTCTCGAATTAAGATTTAAAACAAAATTATCTTAGTAAGAGCGATGGCTGACAGTCAATTATTTTTAAAAAATTCTACTGGCCAAAATCAGAATCGACAGGTCAGGCTTTCTAAAGATCAGAAATCTGCCAGAAAACTGCAACACATGATTTAATAACCTAATTAAAACAAGCTTGACAAAGTCTAAGATTGATTGTTGTGGAGGGGAAAAAATGTTTGAGAAATGATGAATTTGCCATGAGATTATACAAAAACAAAACTTTCAGTTATAGGAAAGAAAGAAAATTTGTGGGAAAGAAAAACTGAGGCGAAGGCATTAACATCAGGCATTCAATTCAAGTCCTAAAGGTTGTATGCCCTGAAACCTTTATGAGTCCCCAGTCCTCCAAATCTGAATCACATGACTCTATTGCCAGCTCAGCATCTGTCAACTTCAATAGAGTCCTGCACATAAATTAATGATTTGACTGAGGTGTGTTGAAGCAGACACATAAAAGTTGCAAGAGTTTGACAGCCATCCAATAGAGGATCACATTCAGTTTTGCTGGGTTACACCAATATGACTTACAAGTGCAGCTGTCACTCCTTGTACTGATGTGTGGCAACCCAGGTTATTTGGTCTGAAACCACCTGTTGTTTAAACGCAGGGATTCACAGAAAAATCCAGAATGGTGTGAGCGGCAAAGGCTGATTTTACGCTTCACAAGCCCTGATTAGTGAGTGACTGGTAGGAAACAATATCTCATCTTCTGTCTGATTAAAAAATGCACCAAGTCCCAAAGTTCACAGTTACAGGAACATTCTTCTGTGTAGAGGTTGTTACTGAGGAAAGAAAACTTGTTTGCATGTTTAAATTGAAGTCAGACAACAACAAAAAAAATAGTATGGGAATCTTCTAGAAAAGAAACTATTTCCACAAAGGCATCTGTTGTTCTTTTGGACTGCTGCTTTTATTCAGGGACCGACCAATCAACAGAAGGTCAAGCCTATTGCAACAAAGTTGCTACGATTTTGCTTTATAATAGTTAAACCCCTTCTGATCTGTAAAATGCTGGATAATGAAATGACTATTTTGGAAATCTCACTAAGTGAAAAGTTTTCTAATATGTACTGGGGATATAGCTACTGTTGAGAAGTCTTGCTTCACTAATGATGACAAATGCTAAAATAAGATGCTAAGGACAGTTTAGAATGTCAACTTTGCAATTGTTTTGTTTTTAAGCTGTGCAACTCTGACTGAATCCTCACAATCAGAGTGATGACCCAATATAAATAACAATAATTGTTCACTACAGAAGGATGAGTAAGGTTCCTTTTATAGTTGCAAGTGAACAAACATTTTTCCTGAAAAGGAATGAAGGAGATATAATGTAATATTTTTTATTTGGGCTCTATTTGGACAGATCTCTGATAAAAAAAAAAAAGTATCAATCATTTTTATGTCCCTCCTTCTGATACTTGGTTTTTGCAATTTAACCTGGTAGCATGTACGAAATGATACACTGGAGGGTATTTGGATTCTCAGCTTGCAAAGAATTGGATAGGAGCCATTCAGTCTGACAGAAGTTGCACCAGTTTATATGTCTGGAATGCCCTGTTAAAACCCAGTAGGTCCACAATGGACTAGAGGGGAGGGATTGGTGAATGAAATACTATTCAGCTGAGTTGGAGCTAAATAATCTCATGATGCTCCCAGCTCTTCTCAGATGAAGGATGAAGTGCTGCCTGTGTGGAATCGGGACTATATTTGGAGAAGTACTTTCGTCACATGATTTAAACTTCTCACCTCATGAACATGGGTATGTAGGTCATTGTTTTGATGTAATATGTGGAAGTTATTCAGGTCCAACCAAACTCAAATCTCAAACACAGGCACGGTTTTAAAATACATTTATTGAGACTTCTCAATAAATTCTCAATAAATGTATTCATTACAGAAAAAGTGAAGTTGCCTCCTAGAGGAAGTGATCCCAACACATGAGATATGGCTTCGCAATCACATGACACCACAGAACCAGCTGGAAGATCAGAACTTGTGGTGAACGACAACTGCTACAGGCCATTTCTAGGCACCAAACAAAAATACAAGTGTCTAAATTCAAAGAATCAAACTCCCTTTTGCTGGCAATAAGCATCAAGCGACAATCACTTGATCTCTTTTGACAATGCAGGTGATTAGCAATGGCTTCAATACACAAAGAACTGTGGCTGAGTCCTGCTGAGGAGAACAGCCTGAGGCGGATGAGGACAAAGGTCTTCATATGGTTGCTTCCTGAGAAGATCATTTGGCTTCTGTCACAAATAAGGAATGAAGGAAGGAAGGAAGATTTAGACAGTGGGTTACTGAGTAAAGTCTACAAATAATTTTCAACACTATTTTGTTTTTTCATATTCATCTATAAATCAAAAAGTATAGGAAACCCTGAAAAGCTGAGTTCCTGGGTAATGTTTTAGACTGCAACAACCATTGCTGCACATTAAAAGTTACTCAAAAGCTTTCCATGTTTTGTGGCTCTGGCAGATTAAAAGTTGACCCACCTGCTTGGAGCATAATTGCAGTCTACACCCACAGTAAACACCTGTAACTAAAGCAAATAGTTGTTTAGCCAAACTCGAACCACACCAGTTCAATGCTTTTTCAGAAAGCTTCTGTCATCCACTAATGTGCAAAAACAAAACTGCAATAAACTCTTCTGATGTAGTCCAAACATGACAACCCAGCATTTATCTCAAAACCCCAAATTAGATAAAAATGGAAACTCACATTCCCTGTTTATGCATCACCTGGTTTGAATGTGAAAGAGGTGTGTGAATTTTTCTCATGCTCATGGTTCTTCCCCTCTGTTGTGTTTGCAAGGGGGCTACAAACCCCACGATTAGGAGCTGCACAAAAATCTGCTGAGTCAAATTTTCACCACACTGACAGCAATGGAGGTTTGTATTGATAAATAATCCACAGTCAATGGGTGACTAGCTGGGCTTTTTTTCTCCACATATGCCTGGATAATCCCTATGCTCCCTACTGACACTTCCATTGACAGAACATACCTCTGTCTGATAAACAGACATGACTGAGTCACACAATATGAGAGTTTAAAAAAAGGGAAATCACCTAAGCTTTGTTATGGGAAGTTGTTTATAGTGACGCATACAGACTGATCATTGTTTTTAAGTCCATGATTAATTTTTTTGCAACATATCAGGAAAATTAATAAGATCCTAGTTTTGGTCTTTGGAACAGTGTCGCCCGCACTGCTTTACATTCCTCTTATCCTCACATTCACTCAGACATAGTTATGCTGTGACTAGAGATGGGTTCAAAGATTAATGATGTCACTAACATAGCAAGCATTCCTTTCAGCGCCTTAAACAAGTCTGTGGGTCCTCGAGGGCTATCCGCAAACAATGAAGGGACATGTCAGAAATAATTGATTACCGTTCATATTTTTCTAAATATCTAGTTACACTTTATGTTTGTCATATTTTAACAGCTGGTCTGTCCTATTTAGGTCCCAGGTATTCGAGCAGACTTTTAAAGACTCTTTATCATACTGTTTCTAAGGTTTAAATCACTTTAACGAGCTAATGATACGTATTTACAGTTTTCCTTTGGCTGTGTAGAGGAAGCTCAGCCCTCATCTCCCTCACTTATTGCTGTAACTCCCAGTAAACTGCCTGAAAAATGATCACAGCATGGCAGGTAAAACGATACCACTCACCATGTTTTGTTAAGATAACGTTTGAAAACTACAGATAGCAAATTACATGGTCGTTAAGGAGCCAACCGCAAACTAGCCACCTGAGTAGAGTGCCCAACTAAGTAAACAGATAAGATCAGCCTTGAAGACTTTAATTACTCTAAAAAGAACAGAACAGCAAAACAGCGCAATATTCTGCACTTAAAGCAATACCAGGCTGACATCACTCTTCAGTGTGCATCACGTTACTGAGTGAAGCAGACTCAAAGCAAGCTATTTTCATTGCCAGTGAAGTGTTTTAAACAGACAGAAGCCAATGAAGAAACTATGGCCAGGAAACAAAGAACAACACCCATCACTTTTTAAGATGATACTACTTTAAAACCAGGCTAGTTACTTGAGCTGGTAGCCTGACCAAATAATCCAGCTATAGAGAGCAAAGAGTTAAAAAGGCATACAAGTAGAACTTAAACCCCCCCCCCAAAAAAACCGCATGTTATCCTTTGGTTATGTTATCATGTAACACATTTTGAATTGTCTTGTTGCTGAAATGTGCAATATAAATAAATTTGATAATTTAGTGGGGGGGGGTTTTCTTGAGGCTTTAAAAAATTAATTAGAAGAAAATGTTACAACTTCATAGATCTACCAGTAAATGTTTCTATTTAGAAGCAGAGAGATTAATTACTTTTCTCTTTCAGATCATGTCATAAAGTGAAAACGTTCTATTTTTATTAAAATCATCACATCAGCCTATTTAATAGTTCTTCACAGTAAATGAATAACGTCAGAGTAAATATTTCAATATTTGAAAAACATAAACTGCATGGTCAAAGAAGTTAGATTTAATCTACCATGGCTGGACTAGACTATGACTTGAAAACTAACAAGGGCACAATGATTACTAGCATGCATCAGTATAGCTTAATTAAAAATATTGAGCGAAACAATAGGGTGCAGGCTCTCTATCTCTTTCTCTATGAGAATGTAGTTTAAACATCTGGGGAAAAATGTCAATTTAGTCAGGCTTACAGCTTAAAAATCCACTCAGTGAAAAAAAAATTATACAAGCATCACTGGTTTTCTAAGTTTGCTAAGTGAGAGTAAAGAAGGGAATGTGGTTCTATTGTTATGCGGCTGAGTGAAGGTATGCTGTCACACTGGAGAAGTTTCTACGAAACTAGCTGCAGAAAACGAGAATCGAGTTTAAAGAGTTGTGACATTTTTATGTTAGGACTGTTAGCACAAACAAAACATTTACTGAAAACGTTTCGCTCACCTTTCATCCAGTCGACAACTTGTTTTGGCGTCCACTTCGTTATCGGCTCCATGGCTTCTTAAGTAACAAAGTCAAAGACAGAAGAAAAATAAAACAAAAACGGTGACGGAGCCGATAAAAAAAAAAGAAAAAAAAGTATTAACTTTCAACTCTCCCCTGTCATGTTCTTCACACAAGCACGGCGACTTTCGTCTGTTTGCGTTCACTCACTAAACAACTCTGAACAATCACGCATGACTGGAGGTTGGACTAAGACTGACATCCCCTACGGCGCCTCACTGCCAGGGTTGGGATTGATGGTGCCTTCAGGGACTCCAGGAAAAAACACAATTTATGCGAAGAAGACTTTTCACGTAAAAAAGAAAAAAAACAAAAAAAACTTTACCAGTTCAGCACTTCTGAGGTAGCGTTTTTCACAATGTTATATATTTTGTACTGCTTTAGTATTTTTCAGCTCCTCGCTGCCCAGAGTGGGACCGATGCTGCCTTCATGGACTGCTGGAAGGAAAAAAACGCAATCTGTTTACAAAAATGCTTTCTAGTGAGCAGTTACTATTTAAAGGTTTATTCCTTTATATGTATTCGTTTATATAATTTTTTATTTTTTTATTTTACACCGACACAAATTATAATTAAATTTCATTTCACAGTACGTTTTTAAGACTGAAACAACACTAATCGTTCCATAAAAGAAAATGTGTCCAGACCACACAAATCTTTGAACAAATCTTTATGCTATAGCAAAAGTTACAGAAAGCACTCTGTAGGATGTGACGTTGCTGATTTATTCAAACTTTAAAACGACTATTTTATTACTTTTGGGGAAAACAAAATACAAAGTTCTGTGTAAACATATTTTTTATATATAATAGTAATAATACGTTTTTTAAAGGGAAGCTAGTTAAATCTATATTATCATAATTTTGCTCCTTATGATACAACCTTCCTCCCCTCACAAGAAAATAATAACAATAATAGTAAAATAAAATAGAATAGAAAAAACGACGACCAAATGTCTCACCACTGACCTCTACTGGTACGTAATGATGTGGTGGCTCACTGCTTCGCTTTGCCACAATGAAATAAAACCTTATCAATACGGTAAAACCAAATAAAATCAATCTACAATGTCTGTGATTGTTGCTCCTTTCACATGACAAAAAATATCTTTAAAGCTTTATGAGTAATACAAATTTTCAAGCTCTTTTGAGTTATGGAAAACATTCTTGTTGGTGTACAATGAAGAGCTCTGGGAATCTATGGACGTGGTCTGCAACTCCAGTCCTTGAGTGTCACTAGAGTGCCCTACTCCAATGTACCTGAATCAAAAAGATGAATTACCGGCCCATCTGATCATTTGTCTATGCCTTGACTCTGTCAAGAAGTGTGAGGCAGAGACAGTTAGATTTGGTCTAGATATTCTCACCCATATTTTTTTCTGTTCAACTCAGAACCTCTGCAACAGCTTTTTATTTTCTGCAACTATTGTCAGATATTCTTGTGGGATTGTACTGCATTTAACTTCATCCATCTTCTCTTCAAAGCTTCAAACTACAAACAGGACTACTTATATATTTCCTCTTTAAATTTCCCTTTTTCAAAGCCACAAAGGAATAAACTCCTTAAAAGATGTAAATCTTTCTCAGCTTCCTCATTGTTTTCCAGAAGGCTGAAACACACCTTAGAAACTGGGAGAACGTCCCTGTCCTTTCCGCCATCCCTGTCCTTTCCACTATCGCACAGCTGCACTATAATCAGCTCCAGATGAAAGTTCTACTGTTGTTGCTGTCAAATGTGCAACACTTAGCAGCGTTGAACAGAGGAAAACACGCAGAAGTCTTGAGTTGCCTGTCTTTTTGGTGCTCACAAGAAATATAATTCAGACCTTTTTTAATCAACAATAATTTAATACCCTTACTTTACTTCAATCTGAAATGCAGACAGTTTTATCAGCAGTGTAAAATAAAACAAGCCACTTTTAATCTCCTTTTAGATAAGATTTACAGTATTTTGGTTCAAGTTGTTACTAGGCGTTACTGGTTGTACCGGAAAGGGTCAAATCCTGCCATTGAATTTCTAAAGGAGTGGTCTGGAGTTATGGGGCTTAAGGTGGGGTGGAATTCCAAGGAGGGCCTCATGATAGGATTAAAGGAATCATGGGATCGTTGTTAAGGTGAGGCAGATGGGTGGAAATGGTGCTTTGTCTCACATGAAAAACATGATGATGGAAAAGGCATGAAATAGAAAAGAGAGGAACATTTGTGAGGTAGAACACATTTTACAATAGACTCCTAACTCTCCTCTCATAAGACACAATTCTTGTCTGCATAAACATTTATTAGTTGTTCCCCTTACATGATAGAAACAGGCTAATAATTTCATATAAACAAAAGCAGACACATGAAAGAGCAGCAGAGGAAGTAATCCACTTTTCTGTGTGAGACGACAGGATGTAAAGAGCTTGAGAGAGTTGCTTTGGTGAGAATGACCCCAACTTCCTGCCTTTGGCAGGTTTGCTGACTAAACACTGAACAGATTCACAGAGGGTGAGAAAATGTTAAATAACCTGCTGCTAAAACCTCTTATTCCAGTCAGTTGGGCCATGTCAGTGTGGGTGGCCAAGTAATATTTCCTAAAAAACAAACAAACAAAACACAGATCCAGGGATATAGGATGGCATTTGGCATCAAAATTGGGTCGTGCCTTTAGATGTTCATTACAAAATTATCACAAGCTTTGACCTGTCAGGTAATCATATATTTAAAGCTGAGTCAGAAAAGACTGATGATCTTTTCATCTGATGAGTACGATGAGAGTATTCATGACATGTTAAACCCCCCAAAAATATATTTCTGGGATTTTATGTGATAGACCAAAACAAGGTAGTGTATAATTCTGAAAGGACAGAATATTTAAAAACAAAAATAATTTTGTTCGGTTCAAAAAAAAAAGAAGAAAAAAAAGTCTTGCTTCCTTTTGTTTTCAGACCCTTTTGTATTAACTCTCCATGTGTTTAGATTTTATTTAGTTATAACAATAATGCAAGTTGCCATTTTTAACCTTTTATTTGTAAATAAATAAATAAACTAACAAAAAATAACTTTTTTCTTCTACTTTGGAATTATACACTAGTCAATCACAAAGAATCTCAGTAAAATACATTGAGGTTTGTAGTTGTATTGTTGCAAAACAAAAAATAATGACAATAATTTTAACTTTAATCTCTTTTATTAAGCATTTAGATAATAGGTTGCTTCAGTAAGAAAACATTACAACTTCTATGTGTGACTCCTGCATACATGGAGTTACAACTTCTAACATAGTGCATACTTTCAGGTGAAGAGCTTAACATCACGATAATACATTGATGGGAAGGCTCATGGGGCATTTTGTGGATTCGAAGGAATGCTGGGCCTGGTGTTGAGGTATTCCAAAACAAAAACCTGAAGGATCTTGTTCAGGTTCTGAATTGTGGAGCGATCCAGGTTTTCTTCGTTGTCGTCAAATGTGTGCCACACAGACGGGAAGGGATAGGGTATGAGGTGCAGGATCCGAACACCTAAATCAGATAGAAAGGGGGGCAGAATTAGGTAAAAAGAAAAGAAAAAAAAAGAAAGTGACCGTAAACTAATTGGAAGGCAAGGTTGTTCTTATGCGGCTGGTACAGACCTCTGTTTAGGAACGGTATATGATCGTCAAGAATACGGCCGACTGGACGATCAGGCCAGAAGTACTGCACATTGTTAGGATGCTCAACAAGCTGGTTCATAGAATGCAGACGTTTTTCTGAGTTTAGAAATGGAAAGAAAACGAGAGAAAATGTTCAACTCTTTAGTTGAAGAAAATTCATGTATCTTTTAAATGAATTACTTTATCAGGAGTGTTTGGATGCAGTCTGATGCCACCTAAGCTGGGCAGCCAGGAGGACACAGTAACTTAGGGGCTATAGAGATTCACAGGTCATGTAGAAGAATCCAGCTACAGGTTAACTAAAAGTTGTGTAATCCACAAATCTGGCCTTATTTTGAAGAGAAAAATTCATTGTTGGGGAAAAAAAAAGCCACAAGTCGTCCTCTCTACTGAGTGCACAAAATATGCACCGTAATGCATCTTTTATCATCACACACTGCGTTCAAGGAGAGACCCCAGATCTTCATTTGTTCGAGATGTTTCAGATGATTCTGTAAGTCACTGTTTTTATCTACCAAAGTTCATTTGTGTTGACATCTTTGCTATGCACCTGAACAGGTTCAACAGGCTGCTTACACATCAGGGTTAAATGCAAAGATATAATCTACTTATTCTACTTTACCAATGTCCTGCAGTCTGGTGAGCCAGGAGGTGGTGCTGGGGAACTGGTTTCCAAAGATGGGATGAGGGGCCCCAATAAGATCCAGCAGCACCAACAGGTCCTGTAGGGAGAGGTGAACGATACAGACAAGTCAGATTTTCTCACGAGAAACTCTTGTCGCACATTCGAAAGATGAACTCTTTGACACAGAGCCGATCTTACGATAATCGCATCCCTTAAGTGTGTTTTCAAGTGTGACATCATGTGATCCATTGTCCAACTCCCAGACATGAAAATTCATGTATTTAACCACAAGACACACCAAACTCCCATTTATGCAGACAGACACCACAGCTTCAGTAAAACGGACTGTGGAATGTCTTCATTTCTTGATATTATGTTTTGCTATTGTTCCATGCCTTAAACATAGACAAATTAAAACACAACAAATGTGTTTTCTTTTTTAATTTAAGATTATTATTGCTCAGAACTCAGAAGATTGTACGTGTAGAATTTTAATAACAAAAGAATAATTGTGATCACTAAAGGGGACAGGAAGTCAACTCTCTCACTCCCTGTTGTGAAGTGCATGTGCAGCACATGCCACCTCCTGGCCAGCCAGTGTAAGTAAAAACGTCACCAAACAATTGACAGACAGACAGAAATGCAAATATCCTAGTCTATTGATAGTTATATATGAAATCATGCATGATTTTTTTTTCTTTTACACACTTGAATATTTCAGAAAACTTTAATGTCAGACAATATTATTGATATTATTGATATTTTGTCATATATTTCAAAGTTAATATATGACTCAGTTGTTCAACTGTCCATCCATCCATTCATCCATCCATTCATCCATCCATTCATCCATCCATCCATCCATCCATCCATCCATCCATCCATCCATCCATCCATCCATCCATCCATCCATCCATCCATCNCCATTCATCCATCCATTCATCCATCCATCCATCCATCCATTTTCTGGACACCCTTCTCCCTAGAGGAGACAGGAGGGGTGCTGGTGCCTATCTCCAGCGAACGTTTCGGGCGAGAGGCGGGGTACACCCCGGACAGGTCGCCAGTCTGTCGCAGCAGTTGTTCAACTGATTCAAGAATTTAACAACTTTTTGAAAAGTACATTTTTAAAAAAAACACTAAAGACTATTGAAAACCATGAAGGTGTCATAACTGATTCATGGAAGGATAGTTATTCTAATCCCACGTAGACTGAATTGAGGAGGATGAACTGCTCTTTACTATGCCATGTAGTTGGTTGGTGTCTCCGGCTCCTTCGGGATGCGGGGTGGTCTCCATCTTCTCTGCCAGGTGGCGAGAGCCGTACAGTGAGTCTGTGGAAGTCCACTGGAAAAGAGCCTCCTCACCATCAAAGAAGATCAACTGCAAGGTCAGATTGGAGTTGGAGCTCTACATGGGGGTATAAGAAAAGACACTCCTGTTACATTATTACTATTTTTAAAGATTTACTGCCATCTACAGGTTCTGGAATTACATCAACACTCCCTCCATTAAGCATAATAAAATAATCACACATTTTATTGTCTATTACACTGATTATGAGCTTGTTGAAATGCAGTTGAGGTATTTGTATTCAGTAACTGAATATTCACTACTACTTGCTAGTTATTCACCAAACACAACTGAAATTTCAACATTACCAACAATAAAAAATATAATTTTTTTAACTAATCTGGTGGAGGTGCAATTCACATTCAGGTTTGTTACCTTTTGAGTCTTCAGTTCTTCATCCAGGGCTCGTGCCAGCTCCAACATCATGGCACATGGGACAGCTGAGTCTGTGGCGCCTTGAAACTCCTTCCCGTGCCACTCAGGGGAGTAGTACTTGGAGTCGTAGTGACAGGCAAGAACCAGGCGACGCTTAGCCGACGGGTTCAGTGTGGCAACCAGGTTGGTGAAGGGCAGCGGTCCGTACGGCGTTTGTGACTCAAAACTGTCCTCCGTAACTTCCCAGCCTGCTCCGAGGGAACCGAGGGTTGTTTTAATATGCTGTCAACACACAAAGTGTTTGTAAAAACTCAGGTAACTTGAATTTACAGCAAACCTGCATAAAAACATTGAAATTGCTTTAATTTTTCATTGTATTTTTCACATTAAACATATTGTTTAATGTGCTGCTGGTATATATTCAAAATACTGAGAGTTCTTAATTTTCATGCATTTGATGAATACATATAAAGTCGTATTTAATAAACTGTAACATGTATTCAAATGAGGCATGTTTGTCAGATTAAAAGTACTTATTGAAAATAATACCCTTTAAACAGGTAATAAACATATTTAAAATAAAACTTAAAAACATCATGCAAACGTTAGTAAGCTTAATAAACTTACGTCCTGAACTGCCTGGCTGCCAGCAGAGCCCGGGTACCGGGTAACCAGCAATGGCCTGAGGTCCCTCTGCCACATTTGTGCCAGATCGGTGTGAGAGAGGGCAGTACGGATCTCATCCTCACTTAGTTTAAGCGCTCTGTGCCTGAGCTGCAGAAGAATACAGACAAAGGAGGGATTCAATTAATATTCAGAGACGTGAAAAAAAGTTTAGGGAAAACCTGCTCCATTGTAATCATACAGTTCAATTTCAAAACATTATCGGAATGAACTATTGTTATAATCACTGTTATACATAGCAGACTACTTGTTATGACATGAAGTGTTTTTTGTGACGATGAGTTGGGAAACAACAAGAATGACACATCAGCCACACAACTGCTGATCCCTGTGTCTCACAACAGCAACTGCTGTTTAGACCAACTCACAAAGCTAAGGGGGGTTTCTCATGTACGTAATCGTCATCTGAGTAAAAGATAAAGATAAATATTTGTCATTCAAAATGTATGTATGTATGTATGTATGTATGTATGTATGTATGTATGTATGTATGTATGTATGTATGTATGTATGTA